>JAEQBH010006298.1:0-98807 GCA_016808115.1 Tetrastigma voinierianum | reverse complement strand
GGGGTAGTTAGTCTTTTGATTTATCATCCTTCCTCGTGGGAACGATATCTGGACTTTAAATATCCACTTTTATTACTTGTACAACCTCTGCACTTGTAATGATCTAGACCATAAAAGCAAATTTTAAATGAGTCATTTTCAAAAGAAATAAAATTTCCATCTTTTCATACACATGAAAAATGGTATTGACAAGTTTTTGGCGCTGTTACCATGGATTGAAAAGTTCTTATGTGGCAGTACTTATGGTTTCGACCTCCACGGGTGGTTCATCGACAATGGGAGGAAGGGCGAGTCGAAGTAACCAAGGCAAAGGCCGGAGTGGAGGCGAGCGGTGTAGTCGCTCAAACAATTCCTCAAAAATAATTGGAGTATCCCGAGCTTATAGGGCATGGGTTAGGTTTGAGTAGGTCGAGCCAAGTCCGTTAAGAACATGGATGAGAGCTCATCAAAATCAACATAGACATTCGTAACAGCAAGGGAGTCAATATTGTGTTTAACATATTGCATATAGTCCGTAATAGTTCGATTACTTTGCTGGGGACTGGCAAGATTCTAACAATGGGTCATGATCCGTCCGTGTGGAGGAGAGGCATACGTCTTCTCTAGAGTAGTCAATGCAGCACGAGATGTAGTGGAGGCGGAGACAAATTGCATTAGAGGCAGATACAATCCCATCATCACATTTTAAAATATCGTTTTATCGAGTCATGAATACTGTCCTGATGCGGATGGTACGCATCAGGAAGAGTTATCATCATTAAGATTTGATTTGTTTGATCGTCATGAATCATTCCAACAGAGAGAGATGGATCAAATACCACGTTGAATATCCTGGTCAGAGTTTACGATGTCAGCACTTACAGAACAATAACACAGATCAACAACTCATCTTCAAGACTATCAATCATATAAGAGGTACAACTAAAAACGTGTAAGAGATCGTCACAACAATTGCCTAAGAGCATGTGATCACTAGAGCATGATGTGTGATGGCGGCTAGGGTTAGTTTTTTTTTTTTTGTTAAGCTTGGTGCTATGATACCATATTATGAAAGAGACTTCATATTATTGAGAGAGTTGAGGTATATATATATACTCATACAAGGGCAAAATAGTAACAACATAAAGCCAATAAAAGGAAACCCCGAAATATACTCTAATAATATCAAGGTGGAAAAAGTCTTGAATTGAAAAATAAAAAAATGTTTGTTTGTGGTTTGTTCTTGCCCTGGGACCTATCAATAGTATTAGCGCTTGGTCATAATGGCAACAATCAAAGAGCGCATTGAAAATTTAGAAGCTAAGTTCAAGGAACTCCAATGTCGATTCCATAAAGTGGAGGCGAAAGTGGCTGATAAGCTCACAAAGATCGAGGAAACAATCAGTAGGCTTTCTGAAGCTCTATTATTCAACCAAGAATGAAAAGCAAGCAATAACCCTTAGCTCATTGATTCATTTGGGCCAAGTAGGCTGTCTCTAATCACATTTATAAACCTAAATTCCCCTAACGACGAGCAAAGCCATCATAGTGATAGTGGCTCTAGGGTCGAACACAGGGATGGGTTTTCTTCGCACAATTGAGTTGCAGTGGAGTTCAAAACTGGTGAATTAAATTTGGATTTCAGGATTTGGTAAAAACAGGGGATTGTATGGTGGTTTACAAGCTAAAAATAAAATGAAGAAAAATAAGAAAAAGAACTCCTTGAAGCATTGGGCTACTGGTTTGAGGTCCTAAGGCAACTGAGAGGTCCCGGGTTCTCGCGTTGGGGAGGATGACATATAGTCATCTCCTGAACCGATCTTCATTTAACGTTAAAAAACTTAACCCTAATAATTTTCCGATAAAAGTACATTTAGCATTTATGGTTCCTACAGTGAGAACGTGTCTCAAAAACCTACCCTTCAGTAACTAATAGGAGACAAATAAGCATCAGTGAATCTAGGAAAAGTATCCATTGAACCCAAAAGCTCTAAATACACACATTAGGGAGAGCATAAGATCTAACTGTGCTGAAATCCCACTCTTAACTAACTCCATGTCTAGAAGTACAATTAATGGATATCGCTGTATCTAAAGCCAAGAACAATATTCAATCCAAAAGCTTGCCAAGTATTGGCCAAAGAAAGTACATCAAAAAGCTTTAAACCTAGAGTTGCAAATTTGGGAACCAAAATGTTAAAATCCGTGAAAAACAGGGGAACCAAAAGTTTACCTTAAAACCGTTGCCCAGTAGCCCTCCTCTTCAAAGAGGAAGAGGTCTAACCATCCTCTGAGTTGTCATCCCTGCAGGAGTGTTTGGCAGCCGAGAAAGGAGGAAAAGGAAAAAGAAAATGGGAGTAGTGCTGAAGCTGCCGAGAAACCGCGCCTTACTTCTATTGCCGAATTGATTGATTTCAAGTTCATAAATCGGGTAGCTTATATAGGTGCTCGCAAGGGAAATTACAAAAACTCGGGTCTAAAAGCTATTACAAGGATAATATAGAAGAAACCAAAAATTGTGCAAAGTAAAAACAACAAATGCGTGAAATGCAGGAGAATGCACGCAGGATGAAAATTCGCGAATGGCACTGCTCTCATCAAGCATATCGTCGATTACTTCCTACTGCTACTATTCCATTTCTTCTTGCTTTGATATTCTTCATTCCCGGCTTGCTGAAATTGATAGAAAAACCATATGAAATTGATGGAAATCAACCCGACTTTGTTATGATTGGATTGACACGACGATTTGGCTTCCAATTTCTGCAAAAACTACAAAAACAGCATTGGAATGCAATCAAAAGAATAGTAGGGACCCAAACATGTCAATTGGGTTAATTATAACAATTAGTACACAAAAATACCAAACCTATTAAAATAGGGTTCAAAAATAGCACTTTTGGGCACTAATCACTCGTCCCTTTCAAAAGTCATACTCGTAGTGTAGAGAAAGAAAGTGGTGATAATATTGAAGGCAGGAAACCACTATTATCTTCTTAATTTGCCAAATTGGAATTTTTCCGATTATGTGGGGATGATCCAAAGGTTTGGTGTACTAAAGTGGAGCAATTTTTTTACTAACAAGTCACCCCAAATTCTCAAAAGGCTCATTTAACTTCTTTTCACCTATAAGCGGAAGTCAGTGAATGGTGATAATGGTTAAAGCATGCATATAAAGAAGAGGACAAAAATAAATTTCTCCAATTGAACCTTAGGGACGGGTTCCATTTATGTCGGGTGATATGTTAGACTAAGAAGATGAATTGAGAAAATCATGGCCTAGATTATTTCAGTAAAACCTAAGAAAATCTGCATTTTTATGAAAATATTGCAGCATGCAGGTAAATCATAAATAATACAAAGCTGAAACTTGGAAATATTCTAGACATAGATGATGAAATGGACCTCAACGTTGGATCTGGCCTTGCGAAATCTAGTCACCCGCATTTAATTTCGTCAATTTCAAGACAATAGGATTTTCACGCTTTTTCGGGTGATGGTGTCCATTAACCCTGCACCTAGATTGTTTACGAAAATCTCGGAACTCGGGAAATGAATTGAGTTAAGTTCATGGGATATAATTTGAACTTGAACGAAGACGTACTAAATCGCTTCGGGCCACAAGCGGACCTGAACGAGGGTGGACAGGTGACATGACGTGGGCCACACATCCAACTTAAGCTTAAGTTGGGAAAAAAGTGGAATTAGGGCAAAAAGAGCCAATTTTTCCTGGTTTTGATCATGAGAGAGAGGAGAAAAGAGAAGAGGGGAGCCAAGGCTTCCTCTAAAGATCTACGGAGTTCCATTGGTCGGTTTTCATCGGGCTAAGAACGAAAGTTTATCGCATCGACGAGAGTTACACGTTGGTACCTGGAATAAGGGATTTCGTAAAAGATCCAAGAAGGGAAATTTCCGGAAATCAAAGTTTTCGGGTTTAGGAGGCTTCATACCCATGTATCACGCTCCTAGACGTAAGGGATTCTTCTTACCTTGGCTTACCTTCCATTTTTGGGCCGAAAAAGGTTTTTTGGTTAAGGGCTTGTTTGGTGAAGAAAAACTGCATTTTTGGGTTCTGGACGATATTTCTTCGCTTAGCCGAATGTGGTAATTTTCCCAAGGAAAGTGGGTGCTACACTTAAGCGTAGAGAAGGCACACCTAGGCGTAGTGGTCCGCCTAGGCGTGGGCAGCTACGCCTAGGCGAACCCAAGGACAAAGCATGAGGACCTCTAGTCCCTCCCCACTAGGTGGTGTTGCTCCCTCTATGCGAACCCACCTCCTAGGCGCGCAGGTCACACCAAGGAGAGCCCGGAGAGTGGATGCCTGCCGCCTACCATGGCTAACATAGGTCTGCTGAGGCTCGATTTGTGACTGTTTGAGGTCAGTTTCGTGGCTCGGGTTGTGATTGTTGTGGCTTGCTTCGGTGGCCATTGTGTGACTTGTTTGAAGCGTGTTTCGCCATCAATTAAGAGTGACATGTCTTGATTGTCGATGTGTGTGCTCTAATATGCTGATATGTGGGGAATTGTTGTGTGCAATGGCCATTACATGGCTTGCTTGTGTGTATGTCATTGCTTGATCATAGAATGGCAAGTTAAATGTGAATGTTGATATATGCTTGCATAATATATTGACATGAATGAAAAGATGTATGGAAATTATATGCATATAGATATAATCAGTCTATGATGCATTGGTGATATGCATGAGTAGAATTTATCCATGTATACCCATTGTGCACATATGATCGATATAATATGCAATGACATCTAGCATTGCTTATGCACGGCACATTGCATCAAACGGGTGTGGGAGTGCATAGGATGATAACCTGACACTTTGATTCTGCGCCAATGTTGTGTGTGATGCGAACCAACAAAATTTATATTCCTGTTCCTCTCTTATCGCCATAGTCGCTTTCATCAAAGATAGCGGCCCAGGGTCGAACACGGATGGGTTTTCATCCCACGAATGATTTGCATTAGTGTTTTGAAAATTGGTGAGCTTTAGTTTGGATTTTCGGATTTTGTTAAAATAGAGGTCATCGTTTCACTCGTTAACCTGTGGTAATGGCTTACATGAAAGTGTGAAATGGTAACCTGAAGGCTTGGGTCACTAGCTTGATAACATGGGGTATTACAAAGTTGTCCTCGCCGCATTAGGCAATTGACATATAGTCAAAGCTAAACCGGATCTTTGTTTAGCTATAAAACCCAACCCTAAAAACAAATCCTATTTCCTGAGTCAACCCAAGTACTAAGTATCTAAACCCATTCAGCTTTGAAACCCTAGCATTTCAAACTCATCTCCATGGCTCGGGAATGACATCTAGAATAATGTCGTAAGGCATCTACCATTAAGAATGCACTGAACCCTAAAGCATGGCAAGTATCGACCAAAAAGAGCATCAATGGCATTAAACCCTAGTTCGGGAAAGCCTGGAACCATAAATGCAAAGACTTAACACTATAGCATGAGGACTAAATTCGCAGCTAAATTTCCAAAACCAGCTAGCAACCCTCCCTTTCATAAGCAGTGAGGCTTAGCGTTACATCCTCCCTTGAGTTGTCATCCTCAAGGGGTGGCTCGCACCGAAATGAGAGGTTGCGAGAAGTAGAGCAAGCAAAATGAGACCTAAAATGAAAGTCGCGGAAACCTGCAAATGAAAAGTTGCTTAGGGTTACAGTTAAAGGGGCTTATATAGTCGCTTCCAAAGTGAAAATACAAAAAATGCCTAAAATATGAAATTACATAAGGGACAAAATGGTAATATATCAAAACGTGGTCGCTGGGCATCAAGAATTTAAAACACGTATCGAGATTTCGCGGCAGCAGAAATTTCCGCTTATGTTAGCGAAATTTTGCTAGGCCTAGCCAAATTCACAAGAGATATAAATTAGGAAATTTCCTCGCTAGGAATGTTGAATTTCGCATACGGGAATTTCTAGCCTAGCGAAATTTGTGTGAGATGTAGAAATGGAAAATTTCACAGCACAAGAATTCTCGCTGTTAGCTAGCTAAATTTAAAGCTAGATTGCGAAATTTTTCGCTATGATTGGCAAATTTAATCCCACGAATTTTCGTGCTACGAAAATCTCCGTCGTCAAGCGCCACGCATCTCCCGTAACTTTCTTCTTCACATCTACCACATTTCTTCATCTTTGATGGTGGAAAACACTGTGAATCCTCAACATTCGGCAAATATCTTGACATCAAACTTGAACTAATTACCTGAGGCACTCAAAAACCTGTGAAATTACCAAAAACAAACTCGAAATGGAAGAAGTGAAACTAAGTGAACCTCCACACATCAATCGTTTAATTGACATGATTAAGGCAAAAGCACCCAAAACCTATCTTGAATAGGGCCTAAAAATAGCACTTTCTTTGGGCACTAATCACACTCCCCCCAACCGACACGCAGAGCAACCTTAGCAATGCTAAAAATAATAATGTGACGATGCCAGGCTTTTAAAAGTGTATGTTGTTCAAAAAGCGCATGTACAGTAAGCTTTGCCTTAGCATGAATAATTTACACCCCTTGCATGAAACCGGTCACAAGAACAAAACTATATATGAACAAGTTTTGTGGCAACATTCGCTTCCGTGAAGTCAACCCGAATTCCCACCAAAATCTAATTGTTCCAAATGTAAATCCGCCGAGCCAATAAAATGCAAAGCTATTCCTCCCCCAACCTAGCTACCGCCATGGCCTTAAACTCCGCCGACCAACCTAAATAGACTACAGTTTACACTCTTATTTCTTCCTTGATTGCAATGTAGGGTGCACGTTAAAACTCGACTTCACCAAAGTCCGTGTAATCTGGGTCCACCATGACTCCCAACCAATTAAGGCTTGCGGCACGTTTCAAAAGGATCACTTGACCACAAACTCTGCAGGTTCACCCCGGACCGAATGACTTCGAGAATTAAGCACCTACAACACGCTAAACTCTACCATTCACCCGTGTAGCGAACACTAAGTCGATGACTCCCAACCAATTAAGGTTTAGGGCATCTGCTTTAGCTTTCGCCATATACCCCTGACCGTGTTCGTTTCAAGTACAGTTACCGCTTTTATTTTTCTTTTTCTTTTCTTTTCCTTTTTGCTTTTTCTTTTCCTTTTTGGAAGACTTCATTGGTCTTCATAAATGGGTAACACAAACCTATTATGGGTCGTCAACAAATTTAAGGCCTGGGCTTTTGCAAAGTGGAAAGAGGTGTAAATTCTTCGCAACCTATTGGCACAATCTGGCGTGCAGTGTGTGAATTAGCTAAAGGGGGAATGTTCAAGGTTGAATATGCTGAAACCTCAATTGACCAAAAACTAAATCATGCATGGAAATGTTCTAACATTAAGGTAACATTCAGGGCTTCAATTTTTCAATTAAAGGTAAGAGAATATACACAAAATGGAGACACAAATGTGAATTGCAAAAGTGTAGTAAAATGTAAATAGTGCTATAAAGCTTTTGATATAACCAAAATGGATAATACATGCTTGATATAGCTAAACATAACAAAAGTGTCACTGCCTACTATTGGCTAATACATGAATCCTATACAAAATGAGTAGCGCTGATAAACAAACTGCATAAAAAACATGATAAGACAGATTTGAATTTTAACTTTTCCTCCCAAACAAAGTATGTATATGTCATAGGGGTAGGAAAGTTAGAGATAGGAGTGTGACCACCTCAATCGTGCGGTGGTGGTGGATCCGAGGTTGTCAGCCACTGCGGGCTAACACTGCCTAAGGAGGCCGCGCCGCGCCGGTGGCTCGTCACGCGTGTGAACATGTGTGAGACCCGAGGTGACTATGATCTCGCAGGAGCAATGGCATGACAAGAGGCCTAAAGTGGTCTCGGCTCGAGTCAATTTCCTCGGGTCCATCGATCGCCGTAGTGGCCAACGAATGTACAACATCCAAAACACTCTAGCTCCTCGAACCCGACATGAACGTATCTCGAGAATGCCGCCTCAGATATGAGGGGCTCAGGGGTGTCGCAGGGCCCAAGGGCCGGGCTGAGGGGCGAGGAGGAAACGGGGAGACACGATCCAGGCACTAGTCTCTCTCCACCCTACCTCGGGAGCAAGGTGAGGGACTCATCCTCCTCCGGGAGTCCTCCGCTCCTCATTCTGCACTCCCGGGTCCTGCCTATAGGAGAAAAGAAATCTAAGATCACCATAGCTCGCCTCCATAGATGGGGGACTGAGGGATCTAACTCTCCTCTCAATACGTGGCTCTGAAATCCTAAATGCTCTAGGACCTGGCTCAATAGTTGCGGCATCAACAAAGGTATACTCGCCGAGCCAAGCCCTTACTGCGGACCCATTCTCGCAATGCAAGAAGGGCTACCATAAATCAACTCGTATAATCGAACCGTAATCCCTCCGACATCCTGCATTAACCCCAGTATGGCTCCCCTATGCCGGACGTAGCTGTAAGTGGAAAGAGGCCAGTCCCAGCAGGATCAATGAGAAGATCCGAGACAGTCGCTCCCGAAGAGTCACCGTCCAAATTATGCTAGTGTCTCTCGAGCGACAATGACCATCTCTCTCAGACTACCGAGGCTAATCCCGATAATCCTCTGGGGACCACCGCCTCAGCAGCAGGTCAGTAGTTAGAGCGCCAACACCGCGCCGGGGCATCAATAACATCGACATGCAACCAGAGCTCCTGGTGATCGGCCCCCTCTGAAGCTTCAAGCAGAATCCGCACCACCCAGATAGGTCTCTCGGCGTCACATGAACGCGTGGCGGAGTACGCCTTCATGTGTTGTCCACGAACCCAACTGGGTTACTGTCACAGTTAGCAATGTCGTGGAAATATGATCTCCCACAGAAATCTCCCAAGAGTGGAGCCCCAGATCCCCCAACAGGTCCCCACACATGGTCGCCCAATCCTCAGGCAAAGTGATAACTTGCACACAAGAGCCCCTCCCTACATCAGCTCTAAAAGTGAAGCAAGACTGAAACAAACAAGAATAGTTAGACCCCCCACCCCCATGCATGTCCAAAGTCTGAAGGGCCTCACAGTCCCCTCCAGATCCTCCAGCACAGAACTGAGGTCCAGTCCCGGTCTGATACTCAACCCCTGAAGCTCTCGTGTGATCTCCAGCTCTGGTGACCAACAAAGCGCAGAGTCGCGCCCTCCCCGCTCAGAGTGTCAACCCCCCACACTCTCGGCCCGCGACCTGCTCCGGTATCGCACTACACCGTAATCACGTAGGAAGGTAACAGTGGAGTGTGTTTCTCCGACCGACCGGTGGCTCACGGCCGAATCAGCGTAAGCGCACACCGGCTACAGACCCGGCAAAGGTCACCGGGTGGACACCTACAGACGCGGCGTCGCGGATCAAGTAGTTGGGGCCCCGAACAAGGTCGAAATGAACTGAGCGGCACTGGGCTATGGCACGATACTCGTGGTGGCGGTCTAGTAGTGGCCGGCTCGTGACGGCGGGCGTGTGGCTCAGAAGACAGTGGTACTCCGCACGCTGCAGAGGGCGACAAGGATCAGGCAGTAAAGGAACAGGGGGAGGAGACCGCGGTGGCTCAGTGGCTAGGTCATAGCTGGAGCTTAGGTGGCTAGGTGGGGGGGGGGAGATGAAATGAATTTGAAAAGTCCCTCCCCTCCTCCTTTTTATAAAGCTGCTAGGCAGCCGAACAGCCACTGAGCAATTTCGCTATAATAGCGAAATCTGTACTTAGCCTGCAAATATTAATTTTCAGCATTCAAGTATAAATAATACTAAAAAATTAAAAAATTATTATTTTAAAATATATCTAAAAATTTAAAATAAACAAAATAAAGATAAAATCATAAAAGGGAAAGTTACTAAAAATAGAAAATCAATTCATTTTAAAGGAAAAACTAAAAAATTTCAGAGCCAATTTGGTTTCATTTGACACCAAATCAGCTCAATTCTTACCAACTTCATTCATGGGGGGGTCAAGGAGGTGAGCTCTTAACCCCTGCATTGGTTCAGACATCATAAGCACGCTTGATTCCTCTTGTCGAGATTTTCTTATCAATGCTGATTTTGGTCGACTAATTGCCTGCGAAGTGGTGACTGATGACAGCTCCCAATCAACTGCTTCATCTTAGTTAGCCAATTCTTGCAATTTATGGATCTTTGGCTTCCCTGCCTTCTGACCAATTGAGCAGACTTCATTTCTTCCTTCCTCACCACCCTCCACTGGTTTGTGCTTGTGGCTCAAGTGAAAAATGTTGAGCTCCAAATGTCATGTCACAAACGTGAGTCAGTATTAATCCATTTCGAAAATTGATAATGGCATTGGCTGTGGCCAAAAATGGTCTTCCCAGGATAATCGGCACATGATTGGGCCCACTTGCAATTGGCTCGGTATCAAGCACTACAAAGTCTACTGGGTAGTAGAATTTGTCTACCTTCACCAACACATCCTCAACTATTCTCAGAATCTTCACCGATCTATCACCCAATGACAAAGTGATGTTGGTAGGTTTGCTTTCCCCTAAACCTAACCGCTATACACTCAGTATGGCAAGAGGTTTGGCACTGCCCCCAAATCGAGCAATGCCTTGTCTATGCAAGTCCCTCCTAATGTCGATCGGAATCAGGATCCCCGGATCCTCAGATTGACCGGGTCTGCTGATTACGGCACTGACTTGCTCGGTTAGGAAGGCTTTCTTCTCAATGCCCAATCCCTTTTTGATTGTACAGAGATCTTTCAAAAACTTTGCATAGGCAGGGACTTGTTTGATGATGTCCAAAAGGGGTATGTTGACCTTCACCTGCCTTAGGACTTCCAGGATGCCCGGTCATTGAGACGCTTCTTCTTACTTATGCCTGGGGTGGAATGGAGAGGTGGCACGCAAAGGCTTCAATAGCTCACCGATGATCACCCTCCCAGTTCAGCTTCCTTTCCTTGCATGTTTCTTTCGCCAGCCCATGGCACGGTTGCTCTATTTCTTCCACTCCCCCCTCGCAGTGATTATAGATTTCCCACTTCATCCATCCTAATCATTGATGAACTCCACCTCACGTATCCCTACCTGCAATGTTTTGGAAGGGAACCTTCCTCTCTCCCTCGTACTTCCGTAATATTGTTGGATCTTTGTGATTGAATACGCAGGTTGTCTATTTTCGATTAAGATTACTCTCGAGCCCATCTATTCTTTATTCAATTTACTTTCTACGTTGTCAATCCTTTTGTGCTAATTGTATTGATCCTCTTGCCTCCACAAATTTCCTACCACCTTGCTCAAATTCAAGATGGCTTTGTTCAACCGAAGAAGAGATGGTGGTGGCTTCTGTGGTTGAGATGAGGAACCAAACTGTTGTTTGGCACCAGGGGGGACATAGGCTGGAGGATTGGGTTTCCAGGAGAGGTTAGGGTGATTTTTCCAATTGGAATTGTAGGTATTACCATATGGGGCATTGGGTTGTGGCTTGTATTGACCTACAACATTTGCATATTCTGACATCAAATCCTTCACTGATGGGGCACTCGGATGATGTTCTCCTGGATTGACAGTGGGTTGACAATTGATGAATGGGTTGGTCTCAGGCAAAGGTTTTCGGCCACGGTCGCACTCACGGAGCTCTTCCTTCTAGCTCCTCCACCTTCCTAAATTTGTGGTCGAGATTTTTCTTCATTTCCATGCCTCGAAAGTGCAAAAATTCCTCCCCTTGAGGTGTCGAGGGCCCCATTTTCTCCACCTCTCTCGGGTTTGGCCTTATCCCAACCCTTGGAAGCCTAGCCACATAACTCAAGAAATCCATAGCTTCATCCGGATTTTTACTCAAAAAACTGTCCCCTCCACACATGGTTTCCCCTAAAGAATTGCTTCATGGCAGGGGACATACCATTATAGAAATGATTCACTAACATCCAAGTGTCGAAACCATGATGTGGACAAGCACTGATGGTCTCCATGAATCTCTCCCAGCATTGGTAGAATTTCTCGTTGTCATAGGCCGAGTAAGTGTAGATCTGCCTCTTCAAACTGTTGGTCTTGGTTGCACTGAAGAATTTCTTCAAAAATTAGCTCAAGATCGCCCAATTTCTTAACTGCTTCGCCTCGAAGTGAAATGAGCTTATGCTTTGCCTTATCTTGTGTGGGTCAACGGAATGCCTTCAAATGAGCAACCTCCATGTCGATTATACCCTCTTTAAAAGTTATGCATACTTCCTCAAAATCCCGTATGTGTGAATATGAATTTTCATTCTCCATACCATGAAATGTGGAAAGCAGGGGCACTAGGTAGGGTCTCACTGCTACATCCTCAGCAGGAGGTATGATACAGAAGGAGCACTTTCACTCTAGAGGGTGTATGTGTTCCTCATTGACTGCATGCTATTGATTCATAGGGGTGCTTGTTGACTTTGTCGCTCTCAGGATCCATTCGGGTCACCTGTGCACACTTATTTCACAAATTCTCGTCGCCACCTGGCGCACTCCCTTGCAATCTAATTGATATCCTCTGTCCCAAGATTGCATATAAACACATGTTACACAAAATGAGACACAACAAAAGAACACAAACAACTTACAAAAGGTCAAATGTTAGCCAAAACAAAACTAACCGGTAGTTAAACAAAAACAAGGTAATAATCGCTATGAAGAAAACTTCTGCGCCTCGCACACTAAATTCAAAAAGGACTGAAAGGTCACCTATACTTGTAATGTGGATCACAAGTACACATCAACTCATCAAACGTAGTTTGGCACCATCCCAGGCAACGGCGCCATTTGATTCGTGCCACGGTAGGGTGATGCAGAATCAACAAAATTTATATTCCTAAGTTCCTCCTACTTCCGTAGTCAAGCTACCGCAGATAATGTCTAGTGGTCTTAACACGGATGGGTTTTCATCCCACGCACGATTTGCATTAGTGTTTGGAAAAACTCAGAGTTTAGTTTGATTTTCGGATTTTTGTTAAAAATGTGGGAGGCTGGTTGTTCACTCGTTAACCTGTAATGGCTTAAAATGAAAGTGTGGAAATGGTAACCTTGAAGGCTCGGGTCACTAGCTTGATACGGGGGTATTACAGTTGTCCCCAAGTTATTTCTCGCATTAGTAAGTAAATTGACACATAAATAAAGCCAAAAAATCGGATCTTTGTTTAGCTATAAAACCTAACCCTAAAAACCACTCCTATTTGAGTCAACCCAAGTACAAGCATTCAAAGTCCCATTCAGTTTGAAACCCTAGCATTTAACCTCATCCCCATGGCTCGTAAATGACATCTAAAGAATGTCAGTGCATCTACCATTAAGAATGCACTGAACCCTAAAGTGCATGGCAAGTATCGAACAAAGGAAAGACATTAAATGGCATTAAACCCTAGTTTGGAAAGTCGGAACCATAAATGCAAGACCTGTAACATCTCAAAGCATGAGGACTACCCGCACAGCCCCAAAACCAAGCTAGCAACCCTCCCTCTTCATATTATGAGGCTTAGCCAAGCATCCCTTGAGTTGTCATCCTCAAGGGGTGTGTTTGGCAGCCGAGAAAATGAGAGAAAGAGGAGAGAGAAGAGAGCAAAATGAGACCTAAAATGAAAGCTGCGGGAAAACTTTATAAAATGAAAAGTTGCTTAGGGTTACAAAGTTAAAGGGGCTTATATAGTCAAGCCCAAAGTGTGAAAATACAAAAATGCCTAAAATATGAAATTACATAAGGGACAAAATGGTAATATATCAAAACGTGGTCGTTTGGCATCAAGAATTCCAAAAACACAGGGGCTGAGATTTCGCTATGCAGGAAATTTCGCTAGCATAGCAAAAATTTCACTATGCTAGCGAAATTTCTCTAGCCTAGCGAAATTCACAAGAGATAGCGAAATTAGGAAATTTTACTAGGAACGGTGAATTTCGCTAGCTAGCTAAATTTCGCTAGCCTAGCGAAATTTGTGTGAGATAGTGAAAATGGAAAATTTCGCTAGGCACAGTAAATTTCGCTAGCTAGTGAAATTCTCAAGTAGGATTGTAAATTTTTGTTATGATTGCTAAATTTTCAACTTACCGAATTTCGCAAAGACAAATAAAATCTCATACTGCTTTGCTACTCGCATCTCCCCGCAACCTTCTTTCTTCACATTCACTTCACATTTCTTCATCTTTGATGGTTGAAAACACTGTGAATCCTCAGCATTCGGCAAATATCTTGGATGATTAAACTTGAACTAATTGGCCGAGGCACGCAAACCCGTGAAATGGGCCAAAACAAACTCGAAATGGAATTAGTGAAACTATGGACTCCGCACATCAATTGGCTTAATTGATATGATTAGTGCGCAAAAATCACTCAAAACCTATCTTGAATAGGGCTCAAAATAGCACTTTTTGGGCACTAATCAACACTGTGTTTGGTGTTTTCTTGGGTGGGCTCGGTTAAATGGGACAACGTCCAATAAAGTCACACGGTTGAATAAAATGGTAAAGAAAATATGTGTCGGGTATTAGCAAGAAGGGATAGATCCTCCCTTGAGTGAAAAGTCCACCAATTATAGTAAGACATAGTCCCTAACGGTGAAAGTTCGTAAAAGTGTCTAGATTTACGGAGCCTGCGGAGCGACACCAAAAATCCGCTACCCACATAAAGGCACATGGGTTTGAATATAAAATTATCAATGTGATGTATCATCCAAAAAAAGCTTTTGTTTATAAACAAATGAAATTTTTTTTGAAAAATTATCATTGGATGTCATCTAAAATGACGATTTGTCACACATGGGCTTAGGCATTGTGTGAGGGAGTCAACGAGACTCAAGCACGGGTACATGGTGAGTTTCATCTCACGCCTGCATGGCACGAGGGATTCCATATAGAATCAAGTATGTTCCTTACTGGAATGTGATTGCCAGAAATGTTGAGTAAACATGGCATGTGCACTTAGGTGGGGAGTAGCCCTTGTAGGAGGTATTCTCTATTAGGCGTGGCTCACCCTTTATGGGACAACCCTTTCAAGTACAAGGTTAACACCAGTGGACGACACTCAGACGAGGCCGTGATTGTGAAAAGGGCCAACATGTGGCCTTGATAAATCTTTTTGTAAAAAGTTCTAGGGACAAACTAGTTCTATCATGTACTTGTTTTTTGTATAAAAGAATTGTAATTAAATTCTTTTGGACTATCATAACATACGTATGTAATAATGGTAAGAGGTCGCGACTAATTCCTAGCGTACTATATTTAGGTGTATTATTCTCATACTTTCAATTTAAACATGAATGAATGGGTCCCAGTGAAGAGACATATCGAGGTGGTGCCGATTAACTCAATGTCCATGAGTAATTGGTACTGGTCTGGTGCCAAGACTTAGGTGTGAAATGAACTAAGGTAGAAATTCTTCGTGCCGATAGCTGGGGTCAACGGACCCCCGAAGCTTCACATAATTTGGTATCAGAGCATGTGCATATGCCTACCTAGGGCTTCGATGGATATGAGTCTAGGTCATTAGATTCATTAAGTTCGTGTTACGCTTTTGTACATCGAACATAGTTATGTGGGATTACTCGTGGATTGACTTTTCGCACGCGTTTGCACTTACTGCATTCATCAGGTGCATCTCATGTGCTACATGATTTGGTGATGTATGTTGCGTGAATTATATATATATGAAAAGAGGAACACTAGGGTTAGAAAACATAACCTTAAGGGTTCGGACAAGAATGAACGGGATAGTTCGAGATGTTAGGGTTTATAAGTAGTTGGCACATGCACTACTAGTTAGGCAAGAAAAGGAATCTCAATTTTCTATTTGACATGTGTAGATGGCAAGTCAAGGAAAATGACGTAGAGGCGATGGACAGAGCAACAACCAACCACCACTGGCCTTTGATAAACAAGCCTTCATGGAGGCTATTAGTTCTGCAACTGCTACCATTGCGTAGGTGATTCCAGCCACCTGGGTAGGTGATCTCGTAATCAACAATATTCAGATCCTAGTTCTCCTACCGCTGTAGTCAAGCTACTACAAGATAGCGGTCTAGGGTCGAACACTGGATGGGTTTTCTCATCCCATGAATGACTCGCATAAGTGTTTGAAAACGCGTAGGCTTTGTTTGGATTTCAGGATTCGTTCAAAACGGGAGTTGTTCGTTACCGACTAACTCAGAATGACTGAAATGAAGTGTGTGAAATGGTAACTTTGAAGGCTTGTGTCACTAGCTTGATAACATGGGGCTATTAAAGTGTCCTCGGTTATATCCTCAAAAGATTGCAAATGACCCATACCAAAGCCAAACCGATCTGTTTAACTATAAAACCTAACCCTAGAACCACTCCTATTCGAGTCAACACCGCATATGCATCAAAAGTCCCATTCAGCTTTAAAACCCTAGCATTCAACCTCCTACGTTGGCTTGTAAATGACATCTAAAGGATATCACAGACCTAGCATTAAGAATGCACCGAACCCTAAAAGATGACAAGTATCGACCAAGGGTAGGACATTAAATGGCATTAAACCCTAGTTCGAAAGTCAGGGGAACCATAAATGCAGTACCTGGAACATTTTACAAAGATGAGGACAACCCCGCAAAGAGTCCCTAAAACCAAGCTAGCCACCCCCTTCAGTTATGAGGCTTAGCCAAGCATCCTCGAGTCACATCCCTGGGCTGTGGAGTGTTCGGGCAAATCTCTAGAAAATGAAAGAAAGAGGAGAGAGAAGAGAGCAAATGAAACCCTAAAATGAAAGCTGCGGGAAAATGTATTGAAATGCAAAAAGTTGCTTAGGGTTACAAAAATGAGTGGGTTTATATAGTCCACCCAAAGTGTGAAATTACAAGAATGCCTAAAATATTGGCTTACAAGAGGGACAAGGTGGTAATACACCAAAACGTAGTCGTTTGGGATCAATTACACAAAATTCACAGGGGCAGCAATTTTGTTATGTAGAGAATTTTGTTAGCATAGAGAAAATTTCACAGCCTAGCTTAGCCTTTGAATGGTGCAGATAGCTAAATTGGAGAAATTTCTATCTACGTTGAAGGCTAGTTAGAGAAATTTCGCTTAGCCTAGCGAAAAATATAAGAGATAGCGAAAATGGTGAATTTCGCTAGGCACAGTGAATTTCGCTAGATAGCGAAATTTCGCTAGCCTAGCGAAATTTCCCAATTTCGCTAGGATTGCGAAATTTTCGCTATGATTGCGAAATTTTCGCAATCCTAGCGAAATTTTCGCAGCCATAGCGAAAATTCCTGCCTTCCTGATCCAGCTACTGCATCCCACTGCACTCTTTCTTCATCACATTGCCTTCAATTCCCCACTGAGTTTTGATATTTTTGGATGATTGAAAACACCGTTTTTCCTCAGCATTCGGCACATATATTGTCATCAACTTAAACACATTGGCCGAGGTATGCAAAAAACCTACAAAATCACCAAAACAAGCTCGAAATGGTATTGTTGAACTAAATGGACTTGCACACATCAACGCTTGACTGATATGATTAGTGCGCAAAAAGCACTCAAAACCTATCCTGAATAGGGTTCAAAATTGCACTTTTTGGGCACTAATCAGTAGGCAGGCATTGTGGCAACCACTATTTCACAAGCTAGTGCAAATGTGGCCAGGGAGGACCGAGTAACCTCCAGAGGTTTAAATCACATCATCCTCCAACCTTCAGGGGAGGAGGGAAACCGATAGAAGCCAATCATTAGTTTCGGCAAGTTGGCAAGATTTTGGAGGCTAAGGATTTCACCTTCGATGCCAAGGAGAATAAGCAGCTGGCATCTGGGGCCGAGGGGTGAATCCTAGTATGGTGGGATTGGGTCAAAGCCTCGAGGAACTTGGAGGCAATGACATGGGAAGAATTTCGCGAGCTCTTCATAGGAAAATATTTCTCGACATCTGTAAGAGTTGAAACAAGGAACGATGACGGTGCTTGAATACATGGCTAAGTTCACAAAATTATCAATGCTTTGTAGTTATCATATGTGGAATACCTGATACGTCAAAGTGGAGAATTTGGAGATTATTTTGAAATTATCCATCCGGGGTAAAATTTTGGGACTCCTCCTACAAGATATAGACTCGATGGTCATGATAGCTATGGCCATAGAGAGAGAAGTGGACGACGTACGGAGCATCCGGGATGCAGGTACTAGTGTTAAGATGAAGGAGAGTCAACTCTCTTCTTCTAGCTCAAGAAAGAAGCAGAGGAATTCTACTCAGGGAGGATTTCAGAGATAGGGCCACAGCTACTAGGGCCAAGGCCAAGATCAGTCATCCCAAGATGGGAGGCACTTCAAGGCTCCTAGCCAGCCATAGCAGAGAATGTGTTTCCAATGTCACCCCACCGACACTTTGACGGATTGCCACTTGGTGGATCCCAAAAGCGCGGACACCACAGCCCTGGGGCCATCAAGGGGACATGCATAGATACGGTTTGTTCTCCCTACCCCACCATAGCCAAGGAAGACAAGATTTACCCTATGGTGGGATGACAAAGGTACCTACTATTTCTGTAGATGGGCCATACAAGCCAGGGCTTGAGACTGGAAGATGGGGCTCACAGGCTGGACTTTAGGACCTAAGGGCGTGCTCCACGATTACACCCTCAAACTAAGCTTGTAGATCGGGCCGATGATTCAGATACTTTTTCACTCTTTTTCGCCATGGCAAGAGTGCATTTGCTTGATTCTGCATCTAATCATCTATTACAAATGTGTGACGTTAGGGCTGAGGTTAAACTGGAAAAGCTAATATGTGAATTCTCCCCAACCAGCAGAAGGTCAACAGTCTGGGATTGCGGAGATAGAGATCTCAGATTCTACTCAATGGACCTCGAGGGTCATGGATATGTTAAAGTTTGATGTCATCCTCGATGGACCGGCGACGGCAATATCAGTCATCATTGATTGTGATCGTAGAGGGTTACGACTCACATAATCGGGATGATGCAGATTTATGTTACATTTAAGTGGAATAAGATTGACGCCCACCTCGCTCCCAAACACTCCAAGTGGCATGGGTAGTCGATAGTAGGTCACACGCCACTCCTAAGGCTGGTGGTGAGATAGGATTTGACCCACTTATGATCCCAGGAGCACGAGGATCGCT
The DNA here is from genome assembly GCA_016808115.1 of Tetrastigma voinierianum. NCBI lineage: Eukaryota > Viridiplantae > Streptophyta > Magnoliopsida > Vitales > Vitaceae > Tetrastigma > Tetrastigma voinierianum. The sequence goes on along the minus strand of JAEQBH010006298.1, from coordinate 79,772 downwards.
TCCAAATGAACACCCAGGATTGCCCCCAAGATAGATGTAGACTTCGCATGGAGTTAGCACCGTACATCGCCATTTCTACACTCCGTATATATCGGGGCCCGCTAGTTATAAGAACTCAAGGTCCAATTGTGGTGAATTATTGGACAAAGGTTTCATTAGACCAGCACTTCAATCTTCAGGGCGCTCGGGTCTTCTATTTTTCAAAGAAGAGGATATGACTCTCTGGTTGTGTATAGATTATCTGGGCAAATGAATGGGCTACTATCAAGAATAAGTACCATTCGCCGCGGATCGATGATTTATTCTGATCAACTAAGAGGGGCAATTTTAGCCCACCAAGATAGATCCCCAGACCGTGAGCGCCCCCGCCCGCATCCCACCCCGGGACAGCTTATCCAACCTGATTCAAGTGCTCTGCACTAATTACTATAAACTTAGAACTTTAAGCTTTTCATTACTTACATATACTGTTAAACATTTAACTTGTACTATAGCATTTTGCAGCAATGGGATTGCCAAAATATATGTATAAGCTCCATATATGGGAAGTGTTTAACATTTACAATATTTATATCATTTCAAAGACAAAACATATACAAAAAAAAAGACCAAAAGGTCTTTAGTGGCACCTAGTAGCAGGTCGCCTTGGTCGGGCCGATCCTGAGGTCCATACTTCCTCATCTCATTTCTCAGGATCGATGAAATGACCCATGCTAAGCTCTTTACGCCTTTAGTAGGGAGCAACCTGTAGACTCACCACTAAACACCGATCATCACACTTCTATACACATGTATAAACATCTAATATATCATATCATTTAAACATGCTTATACAAATTTCATATTTACTTATCAGTGCTCATGTTTCATTTCTTATCATTTGCTACACTTTGTTTCATGTTCTTGTCACAATATACTGTCACCTTATTGCAGGTGTTATGCTTTTCTTATCATATCATATCATTTCATATGTGTCGTATTAAAAGTCATTTGTTTTAGTTTAGCGCCCGCATAAACCTTATATGGATAGCTGAAACTATAAGGGCCTCGGGCAGCTGGTACTCACCGTATTTAAATGCTGGGTCTATAAGGGCCTGGTTACCGTTATCATCGTACAGACAATGACCATCTATAAGGCCCATACCAGAGACCCACCCAATTCGCCAACTGACAAGAGATGTCGCTGACTGTTTTCCCTACTGTGCATGTCTATCTATCCCTCTACCGTGTTCTAAGTGCATAATCCATGTATATTTTATGTTCAATACATATCTCAAATTAATAATTACGTCTATCCAATAATCATATGCATGATTACAATCCATTGAGTTTATCTTGTGAATTTTTTTCATATCTCATTATATACACAATATCTATATGGTTACTATGTATACATTGTTATTACTATCATTCCAATTTCATCAAGGTATATATGGATGGATTCTAGACTTAAAAGGTTTTCTACAGAGTCCTGAAGAACGTCGAAAATAGTTCCGAAATCTCCGTCTCAGCATCATCCAAAAACAATCCCAATTCTCAACCCACTGTCCACAATTCAGCCTGCATTGTCCGAAAATAGTAGTCCCGAAAAATTCCTAAAAATTCCTAAACTGGTCCGTTAAAAATTTCGACTAGATTTACAAATTTTCATGGCCTCTATAAATCCTGCCATTAAATGATCTTAGGATAGAACCCAAGTAGGAAAATTTCATACCTCTTGAATCATCAACCCAAGATTTTGTGCTCACGCATAGCTCTCGCCTGCACCAATCCGCTTCCGGCTTCCGACAAAAATTTACGGTCCGATTCAGAGATCTGTGAAGTTTCGCTCTCTAAAATCTTTCTCTCCTCACGCTCTCTTTCTCACGTCTCCTTCTGTCCATCCTTCTAATACCAACTTGATTTTTGTTCTTATTTTATTTTATTATTATTATTTGGATAGATAGTTCATATTGCCTCATTCGGGTCCGTTTATGCCCCGAAAATTTTTATTTCTTTTCAATTCACTTTATTTTAAATGAACTTAGCTCAAGTCATTTCCTGACTTTTGAGATTTTCGTAAAAATCTCATCCTGAAGTCACCGCGACTGCCACCCGTAAATTTGTAAAATATTACGACTGTCTCAGAATTTGACGAAAATTTTTCGAGGTAACTAGATTCGCGAGACGAATTTAACGGCGCAGTCCGTTTCGTCATCTGAGATCTAGAGAATTTTCTAGGCTTCCCTGAACCATTATGGAAATTTATTATTATTATCCTTTAACTAATTAAAGTTTCCATGATTTGTACTTTCACCCCTCCACTTTCCTTAATTGTAAAAGTGCCAGCACTCTTTGAAAAATCCACAATTTCCTACTTCGCATACAATCTTTTATTCTTATGTCATTTGGGTCCTTAATTGGCAATTTACCAATTTACCCTTGACTTTTGTATTAATTCCGGTTTTTTCTTATTTTATTTTTAGTATTATTTTATTCCAGAAAAATATACATTTACTTTTATTATACCCAAAACATGTTATAAAACTATTAGGGTATAATTTGGGGTGTTATAGTACCGGCTACCATCAATTGAGGGTTAGGGAGGTAGATATCCATAAGACAGCGTTCAGGACACGATATGGGCATTTCTGGACTCACGTTGATGCCGTCTCAAATCTGACGAATGCTCCTATCATATTCATGGATCTTATGCATAGGGTGTTCCCAACCCTACCTGGGGACGGCTCGTGGTTGTGGTTTCAGGATGACATCTTGATCTACTCCAAGTTTGAGGAGGATCACGAGGGTCACTTGAGGGTTGTTCTCCAGACCTTGAGAGAGCATCGGTTGTATGCCAAATTCAATAAGTGCAAGTTTTGGCTTACTGAGGTAAAATTCTTGGGGCACATGGTATCAAGCCTGCGGTATCCGCGGACTCGTAGAAGGTTTGATTAAGGCCCAAAAGTGCTATTTCTCAACCCTATTTTTAATAGGTTTTGAGCGCTTTGTGTACTAATTGCTGTAATTAACCCAATTTACATATTAAGGTCCCTATTATCTAATCGACGCATTTTGTGGCACTTTTGCAGCTTTTTTGTGAGATAATCATGCCAAAAGTGTTGAGCTGATCCAAGCACTAAGAATTCGAGTCAAACCCCAACATCATGTATCGAGACTAAGAGGAAAGAAGAGAAGAAAGTGAAGAAAATGAAGCAGAAGAATGGAAGAGGAAGTACAGTGAAACAAAGAGTCGTGGAGAAACTCCTGACTTTCGCTAGGCTAGCTTAAAATTACAGGATGGGCGAAATTTCACTCGCTTATTCTAAGTGAATTTCGCTAGCTAGCGAATGTTTACTATTCCTAGCGAAATTATGCATTTTCGCTTACCACAAGAATTTCGCTGTTAGCTTAAATTTCGCTTAGCTAGCTAAATTTGCCACGTTTAGCGAGAAAATTCATGATTTCGCTTATCTCTTGGTGGTTTCGCTAACTAGCGCAATTTTTTTGAGACAGCCAAACCACTCGCTTTGTCATGCTTTTGTAATTAATGCCAACCGACTTCATTTTTTATTACTCCCTTGCCCTTGAATTTAGCCAAAATGTTAGGCTTTCTTGTATTTTCTACACATTTGCTATTATATAAGCCACCTTATAAGTTTGTAACCCTAACTTTAATCTTTCGCAAATATCTGCACAAATTTTCATTTTCTTTCGCTTTTCTCTTTCTTCTCTCCTCTTTCTCCCCTTTTCATGTTGCCAAACACCCCAGGATGACAACTCGAGGATGAGCGGCTAAACCACTTCCTCTTGAAGTAAAAGGTCAGCTGGGGTGAGATCTTTAGGTTGTCGGTGGTTCCCCGCTTTTCATGCAAAGAAGTTTTGTCATTTTTGGTCTCAAACTTTCAACCTAGGCTCAGCTTTTGATTTTACTTTCTTCGCCAATACTTGGCAAGCTTTAGGTTTAGTGTATACTTAGCTTAGATACACTCCAATATCTACTAGTTTCCTTTACGAGCCACCGAGGTAGGTTAAAGGGTTAGTACTTCAAACTCGATAGTTGAATAGTACTAATGTCATTAATTTGGCCAATACTCTCCATGCTTTAGGATCCAGTGCATATTCAATGAGAGAGGTACTGTGATTCTTTAGATGGTCTTTACGAGCCTTTAAAATGATATTTATACGTAGGGTTTCTCAAATTAGGGTTGCATAGCATTTAATGTTATTGATTTGGCCAATACTCCATGCTTTAGAATACAAAGGCATAATTAGTGATAGATGTAATTGTTCTTAGATGGTCTTTACGAGCCTCCGAGATGATATTGAATGCTGTGGTTTCAAACAAAGAAGGGGCCATAATCGTATGCTGCACCCGTATTGGACTCAAATAGGAGTTGTCCCAAGGCAGGTGTGAGGTTATCACTGGTTAAAGAGGCAGATCCGGTTGCCATGACTATAGGTTGCATGTCATAACGCGAGGAAATTAACCCTGGACCTCTCAAGTAGCTTCTAGATCTTAAACTCGCTGGCCCACTCGCTTCAAGGAGTTCTTTTTCTTATTTTTCTTCATTTTATTTTCGCTGCAAACCATCCACTGCTTTTAACCAAAACCCCAAAATCCAAATTTAATTCACCGCTTTGATTTCACTCAAATCATTTGTACGGAAGAAAAACCCATCCCTCGTGTTCGACCCTAGACCGCCATATCGGGCAAGAGGGCTTGACTACCGCAGTATAGGAGGAACTTCGATAAATCTTGTTGATTCCGGCTTCAACCCATCGCGGGCACTAATCAAATGCGGCGCCTCGCTTGCCGGGATGGTGCCAAACTACTGATGGTAAGTTAAGGTGTACTTGTGATCAACATCACAAGTGAAGGTGTAACCTTTAATCTTTTGCAACCTTAGTCATAGAACTCCGCCAGCCTTTCATCAATTAGCAAGAATCGTGACTGCTTCGCCATTCGCTTATTTCTAATTTCGTTAGTTAATTTTGTCCTTGCAATTTAAAAAAAAAAAAAAGTGTTGCAGGACAGTTTTGTGTGCCATATTTGTCGCAGAATCCATTCCCAAAGTGGATTTGAAAAACCTATAAGGCAAGGCCAGTTCCGTGGGAAAATTGACTCCAGAGAAATGTGGAATCCCATATGGAGAGCAATACAATAGGAGGGTAACCTCTAGAGCTATATGACTATGAGGGATTACAGAACCTTCCATACCAGTTGGCAACAACCCTCAGAGAGAAATCCAAACCCACCTAGGTCTAAGGAGGGACTATAGAGACCAATGGATGAGTGCACTCCGTCTATAAGGTTCCCTCAACTTATGCACCTCCTGAACCTCCATGTTAGGCCCCCACTTCCCAGCAGCAACAACCACCACCCTTATCCCCTGTTGAACAAGCCATCCTGAATTTGAGCAAACAAGTGGACAATTTCATAAAGGATAATAGGGTGGTGAATGTTCAAAGCAATAGGAAATCGAGATAAGAAGAGCCTCGAACAAGAGGACCGATGGACTTCAAAGTGAAATGGAGCTTAAATCGACAACTCATAGTTGTTCAATTTTAAAGCTTCTCGTCAAAGCAGCTGGATTCATGCAGTAGGAAGAGAGTCAAGAGGATGAGTGCTTGGATCAAACAATTTTGGGTGAGTGTGTTCAATCGCAACCTCAGAGGAATTGAAAGTGGAATCATTAAGCTCCGAGGAACTCCGCGCAGGATGCCCCAGCTTAATTTTTGGGCTCAGACAAAAGAAGAACAACCAAGGCCTTGATAACTCGAGGAGAGAAAGGGACATGAAATGTGGGAAGAGCCCTTCAAGAACCTATCCTTCAACCAATCCTCATGAAGTTGAATCCTAGTGCCACCGCTCAACTCCCAAAATAACCCACCGCCGCAGCTCCTCTCGCTGGGATGACCAGTGTACATACCGCCCACACCCCAGAAATCAAAACCAACAGCACCTGCTCCCAAAGGTAAGTCCAACCCATCACTGCATGCCATGCAGAACTTCAAAGAGTTAGTGGCCATTGCTCAGATTTTTGCCACTACATCAAAGAAGATGGCAACTGCCTACATTGCATGGCACAGCTGGGTTGGTTTTGGTGAAGGGTTCGGGCTTGGAACACCCGGACCTAGGCATTTCTAAGTTCCCTCCCTTTTGTTTTTTTGTCTTGATTAGTTTTATTTTATCGTATTTCATTTTTGATTTCTATAATTTTCTTTTTTTAGTTTTTCTACTTTTAGTTAATTTATGTTTTTAGATTAATTTTTACTTTTGAAATTTTTTCTTGCATTAATTTTTGTGGCTTTTGTGCAAATTTTGAAGCATGTATTGAAAATCGTAGCACAGAAGCAGGTGATTTTCAAGAGGTTTGAATAAAATTTCGCAAATTCAGTGAAATTGTGAATTTTCGCTAGAGATCAAATTCGCTGTTGGGCGAAATTTCGCTGAATAAAATCCCTGAGAGAAGGAAATAGGTAAAATTTCACAGGAACAAAGGCCTAGCGAAATTCCAAATTCCAAAGGTGCCTCTCAAAATCAAAAAAATTCAAAAAATTCAAAAAATTTTCGCTATGAGACATAGCAAAATTTTCGCAAGTTTAGCGAAAATTTTCGCTGCGTGCCCTGGCGCTTTGACTCTGCATTTTGTTTCGCCTATAACTTTTCATCCGAACCCGCTTTGCCTCTGGTACCGTTGGAAAGCTTAGAGAGTGTAGAATCCAAATATGGTCAGAAATAACATTTTTGAGATTATTATGAAAGTATAATTTTAAAAATGGTACAACTGGTCACCTTTTTTCTCTCTTTTCTTCCCCTAACTTGTTTATTTGAAGCCCAAACGGAGTGAATAAGGTGTCGATGGAAAGCTTGTGAAGTCTCCTATCCAGCAATGATCACATCTCATCATGGAGGTAACACTTCCTTCTCTAATTTTCCATTCCGAGCCCCATTTCGGACACCGAGATGCTTGGGTTGGGGGGGGAGAATTAGCAAAGGAAGTGGATTGTGTATTTATGTTTTGTTATTATTTTAAGCAAGCCCATTTTGTGATGTTTAGTGGCTTGCTGGGTCCCCTTTCTATAAAGCTGTTATACTTGCGCCTACTTTTTTTCTCAAAATTTGGGCCCGCTTGCAAACTAAATCCAGGGTTTTGCCTAACTCCGTGGTTTGAAAAATTAAAGCTTTGTCCAATTCTATTAATGTTATATTGGTTCCATGCTTAGTTGAGTGAATGATTAGTTTAATTCTTATTGATTTCGACCTTTTCTTCCACTCCGCTAATTCACACACAAAGCACACATTAGATTTTCAATGATAAAGGCTGAAAAACTGCGGTAATCTCTCCCTTAATTTGCATAACCTACCCTAGTTTCATTGACCGCCTTTAATAGGTTAAGGACCCCTATGGAAAAAGAAAAATAAGAAAAAGAAAAAGAAACGAAAAAGGAAAAGAAAAAGAAAAGAAAAAGAATAAAAATTGCAACGCTTTGCCTTGAAACCCGAGCACGGTCCGAGGGGTATATGGCGAAAGCCTTTAAAGCTCCTAAGTGTCTCTAAACTCACTCGGTTGGGAGTCGCCGACTTTGTGTTCGCTACATGGGTGGATGGGTGAGTTTAGCAAGTTGTGCTTAATTCTCTCGGTCATTCAAGTCCGGGGCGAAGCCTCGTAGCCAGGGTCGATTGATCCCGCTTCGATGCCCTAAACCTTAATTGGTCGGGAGTCATCGGGTGGACCTCTCGCTACACGGACTTTGATGAAGTCGAAGCTTTTAGTATTGCACCCTACAACACAAAAAAGAATCGTGGAATAAGAGCGCTGGTCCCGACCTATTTAGGTTGGTTGAAGATGCTAGGTCGCGGTAGTAGCTGTGTCAGAGAGGCAAATAGCGCTTATTGTTGAGAGTTGATCAAACAAATACTTAGATTTTGGTGGAAGTTTCTAGTTGATTCACCGAGATGGAGACTCTTTTGATACTCAATTTGTATGGTATTTTATTCTTCATGATAGTTACTGGACACCACTTTGATGATTCTACTTTTAGTGGTTAGGCATTTCTTCACAACCTTTCGAACTACAACCTTTGTGCACATAATTTTGTTATCTTTTGTATGCTCTTTCTTTCTTTCTTTCATTGCTACGGGACTAGCAATGTGTAGGTTAGTGTGATTAGTGCCCAAAAAGTGCTATTTGAACCCTATTTTTAATAGGCTGAGCGCCTTTTGTACTAATTGCTGTAATTAACCCAATTTACATATTAAGGTCCCTATTATTCCACCGATCGCATTTTGTGGCAATTTTTGCGCTTTTGTGAGATAATCATGCCAAAAGTGTTGAGTCGATCCTGCCATCTAAGAATTCGAGTCAAACTCAACATCATAGATCGTAGGACAAGAGGAAAGAAGAGAAGAAAAGTGAAGAAAAATGAAGCAGTAGAAGAAAATGGAAGAGAAGCAAAGCAGTGAAATCAAAGAGGGGCTGCAGGAGAAACCCCGGACTTTTCGCTAGGCTAGCCAAAATTCATCAGGGAGCAGCGAAATTTCACTTTCGCTATTCTAGTGAATTCGCAGCTAGCGAAATGTCACTATTCCCAGCGAAATTATGCATTTTCGCTTACTTCACAAGAATTTCGCTGTTAGCGAAATTTCACTAGCCAGCGAAATTGCCACGCTCTAGCTTAAAATTCATGATTTCGCGCTTATCTCTTGGTGGTTTCCGCTTAACTAGCTTAAATTTTTTAAAGCATTAGCTAAATCCACGCCTTGTCATGCTTTTTGTAATTAATGCCAACCTAATTTCATTTTTTGGTGTATTACTTCTGCCCTTGAATTTAGCCAAAATGTTAGGCTTTCTTGTATTTTTCACATTTGGGTTGGCTATATAAGCCACCCTATAAGTTTGTGACCCTAACTTTAATCTTTCAAGAAATATCTTATAGATTTTCATTTTCTTTCGCTTTTCTCTTCTCTCTCCTCTTTCTCCCCTTTCAAGTTGCCAAACACCTCCGTGGATGACAACTTGGAGGATGAGCGGCTGGGAAACCACTTCCTTCTTGGAAGTAAAAGGCTGCCGGGGTGAGATCTTTAGCGGTTGGTGGTTCCCCCCGCTTTTCATGCAAGAAATTTTGTCATTTTTGGTTCCCAAATCTTCAACTCTAGGTTTTTAGCTGATGATTTCTTCTTCGCCAATACTTGGCAAGCTTTTAGGGTTTAGTGTATACTTAGCTTTAGATACACTAATATCCATTAGTTGCCCTTTACGAGCCACTGAGGTAGGTTAAAGGGTTAGAATTTCAAACTGATAGTTGAATAGCATTGAATGTCACAAATTCGCCAATACTCTCCATGCTTAGATCCTCAAAGGTATATTCAATGAGATAGGTAATTTGATTCTTGGGGATGGTCTTTACGAGCCTTTAAAATGATATTTATATGTAGGGTTTCTCAAATTAGGGTTGCATAGCATTTAATGTTATTGATTTGGCCAATACTCTCCATGCTTTAGAATACAGTGCATAATTAGTGATAGATGTACTGTTGTTCTTTAGATGGTCTTTACGAGCCTCTGAGATGATATTGAATGTTAGGGTTTCAAAAAGTAAAGGGGCCATAACTGCATGCTACCTGTATTGACTCAAATAGGAGTTGTTTCAAGGGTGAGGTTTGCTAGTTAAACATAGATCCGGTTATGCCATGGACTATAGGTTGCATGTCATAACACGAGGAAATTAACCCGGGGACCTCTCAGTTAGCCTAGGATCTTAAACTCAGTGGCCCACTGCTTCAAGGAGTTCTTTTTCTTATTTTTCTTCATTTTATTTTCAGTTGCAAACCATCCACTTCCCGCTTTAACCAAACCCCAAAAATCCAAATTCCTAATTCACCGCTTGAGCCACTCAAATCATTCACGAAGAAAACCCATCCGTGTTCGACTTAGACCGCTTATAATCGCAAGAGCTTCTGACTAATGCAAGAGGAGGAACTTAGATATAAATTTTGTTGATTCCGCCAACCTACTCGTGGTACGAACTGGGTCGAGGCGCTATGGTAGGGAAGAGACCAAAGTCAGTCTTTGAGATACGCAGTTTCTTAGGATTGGCAAGATATTACAAGAGGTTCATTGAGGACTTCTCCAGGTTATCTGCGCCTATGACGAGGTTAACCCAGAAGGAGGTCAAGTTTTAGTGGAATGACTTATGTGAGAGGGCATTCCAGGAATTAAAGATGAGGCTTACTTCACCCTATTCCTCGATAGTCCCGTAGAGGGGATGGGAGGTACATAAGGTAATGTGACGCTCCAAGTGACAGACTGGGATGTGTTTTGATTTAAATCTCGAGAAGGTGGTGGCTTATGGTTCTCGACAGTTAAAGAATCCCGAGCAGAGTTACCCTACACATGATATGGAGTTAGCGGCCATTGTCTTTGCCTTAAAGGCTTAGCGCCACTATTTATATGGTGAGCAGTTCCAAAAGTCTGAAGTACATTTTTACATAGCGGGACCTCAACATGAGGCAACGCATGTGGGTGGAGTATCTGGAGGATTATGATTTCATCTTGCATTACTACCCCGGTAAGGCAAATGTGGTGGCTGATGCACTTAGCCAGAAGTCACGTGGAGTGTTAGCTAGTATAGCTTCCCAGGAATGGTAGATGAAAAAGACTTGACAACTTTAATACAATACAATGACTGTGCTCAGTGGTACGCTGGGAGGTTAGTGGCTACGCCTTCCCTACTAGGTAGAGTGGTCGAGTTATAGGGATAGGACACAGAGATACTGTCCATCAGGGACCGGGTACGGTCAGGTATAAGTGACGAAGGCTGGACCATGCACTCAGATGGTAGTCTTTGGTATAGGGGACAGGTTGTGGTTCCCCAATTAGAAGATCTGAGAGAGGAGATCCTCAGGAAGTTCCATTGCTCTCGTTTTACTTTGCATCCAGGTGGCATGAAGATGTATCACGATCTATGTCGCCAGTATTACTGGAGTGGGATGAAGAAACACGTAAGAGATTTCGTTTGACGATGTATCGCATGTCAGTAAGTAAAGGCTGAGCACTAGAGGTAGTTGAGTGGAAGTGGGAACACGTCACGATGGATTTTGTGACTCACCTGCCACAGACATCGCTAGTGCATGACGCGATGTGGGTGATAGTAGGCCGGCTCACTAAGTCGACACACTTTTTAGCTATGCAGATGACCTTCATAATAGAGGAATTCTACAAATTGTATATACGAGAGATAGTCCGATTACATGGAGTGTCTGTATCCATAGTATCGGATCAGGACCCTAGGTTTACAGCTCATTTTTGGGAGAGTTTCCAGCAAGCCATGGGGACACGGTTGATGATGAGCACAGCTTTTCATCCCCAAAAGGACAGTCAGTCAAAGAGGACCATCCAGACGTTAGAGACGGGCATGTGTCCTGGATCTCAAGGGTAGCTGGGAAGAGCAATTACCCTTCGTGGAATTCACCTATAACAATCGTTATCAGGCGAGCATATAGATGACACCCTATGAGGCATTGTATGGGAGGCCATGTCGATATCCGGTTTGTTGGACAGAGGTGGGAGAGAGAACCACCAAGGGTCCAGAGTTAGTTAGAGAAACCTCTAAGAAGGTGGATTTGATACGGAAGAGTCTTCTCATTGCTCAAAGCTGATAGAAGAGCTACGTCGACAAAATAGCTACGCCGACAACAAAGGCGGCCTCTAGAGTTTGAGGTGGGTGATCATGTCTTCTTGAAGGTGATGCCTAAGAAAGGAGTGGTCAGGTTAGGCAAGCAGGGAAAGCTATCGTCGAGGTATATTGGGTCCTTCTAAGTACTCGAGAGGGTAGGTACGGTTGCATACCAGTTGGATTTACCACCAAGTTTATCGAGTGTATATGTGGTATTCCATGTCTCCATGCTTAGGAAGTACACCCCAGATCTTACTCATTTGGTGGATTAGGGAGAGCTCATTGTTGATGTAGATGAGACCTTCAAGGAGGGACTACTGCGTATCATGGATAGTCGGGATTAGGTTTTGCGAAGTAAGACTATGAGGCTAGTGAAGGTGTGGTGGCAGCACCGAGGAATAGAAGAGGCAACATGGGAACGCGAAGACACTATTCGTGCCAACCATCCCTTCTTGTTCGAGGAAGAAGGTATGTTTTATTCATTGATGTTAAATGATTGTTGCTTATGCATGAGGTTGTATGTGTTGTGTGTGGGAATTTCTGATCAAATTTTTAAGGGAGTAGAGAATAAAAATGAAAATGGATTTTTCAAAAAAAAAAAGGCATAATTCCAGAATTGCTAGATAGTACAGGTTGAAAACTTGGAAATTTTCTAGATCTTGGATGACGAAATGGAACTCACCGTTGGATTCATCTCGTGAAATCTAGTCATCCAGACAAATTTCGTTGAATTCCAAAACGGTCAAATTTTCACATTTTTCGGGGTGATGGGTGTCTATTGACTCCCAGGGACGAGATTGTTTATGAAAATCTCGAAAGTCAGGAAATAACTTGAGTTATTTATGGGATATAATTTGAACTTGAACGAAGACGCAATAAGTCGCTGCGGGCTAGAATTGGACCCGAACGATGGTGGACATGTGGCATGACGTGGGTCACACATCCAACTTAAGATTAAGTTGGGACAAAAGTGGAATTAGGGCAAAAAGAGTCCATTTTTCCTGGTTTTGATCGTGAGAGGGAGAGGAGAAGAGAGAATAGGGGAGCCAAGGCTTCCTCCCAAGATCTATGGAATTCCGTTGGTCAGTTTTCGTCAGGCCGAGAACGAAAGTTCATCACATTGACGAGAGGTACGCGTGGGTACCTGGAATGAAGGATTTCGCTTAAGATCCAAGAAGGGAAATTTCGGGAAATCAAAGTTGTTGGGTTTAGGATGCTTCCTACTCATGTATCACGCTACTAGAGGTAAGGGATCCTTCTTACCTTAGCTTACTTTCCATCTTTGGGCCGGGAAAAAGGGGTTTTTTCGGTTAAGGGTCATTTGTTCGCAAAGAAAACTGAAGATTTTCGGTTCGGATCGATGTTTCTTCCTCACCCAGCGGGCGTGGAAATCTTCCCATGAAAGGTGGGTGCTACGCCTAGGCATAGAGAAGGCATGCCTAGGAGTAGGAGTCCGCCTAGGTGATTAGTGCTCAAAAAGTGCTATTTTGAACCCTGTTTATTTAAGGTTTTGAGCACTTTTTGTGTACTAATCAGCGTAATTAACCCAATTTGCATATTAAGGTCCCTCGCTTATTCTACTGACGTATTTTGCGGGCTAATTTTAGGTTTTTGGTAAAGCTATTTTGCCAAAATTGTTGAGTCGATCCAAGCACAAAGAATTCGAGTCGAACTCAGCATTGCAGATCAGATACCATAAGGAAAAAAGAGCAGAAAATACAAGGAAATTGGAGCACCGCAGGAATTTTGCAGGGTTGCGACATGTTGCGAAATTGCTTCCTACCATTGCCATTATTCACCATTTTTCCATTGTTCATCCTGCCCTGTTGGATTCCTGTTGCCCGTTTGAAGTTTTGCCTTTTTGTTCCTCTTTGATTTCTTCCCATTTTGTCCTTGAAACAATTAAATGCTTTTGTTGATTTTGGTAATTTTGCTTGTCTTAGTGGCTATATAAGCCATTTGTATACACTATAAGAAAAGAACTTTTGTCCAGTGAATAAATTTTTAGCGCGAAGGGCTCTAATTCTCCCGCTTTTCTTCTTCTCTCCCATTTTCTCTCCCTTTCTCGGCTGCTAAACACCCCTTGAGGATGACAACTCAAGGGATGGTTGGCTAAAACCCCTTCATCATTGAAAAGGAGGGCTACTGGGCTTTGGATTTAAGGTAAATTGTTGGTCCTCTGTTTTTAACGCATGAATTTGTTGTCATTTACGTTTCTATCTCTCACACTAGGTTTAAATCCCTTGTATGTGCCTTGATTGACCAGTATTTGGCAATCTTTTTGGGTTCAGTGGATGCTTATTGCTAGATCCACTGATATTCGGTTAGTTATCTCTTATGAGTCACTGTAGGGTAGATCAAAGAGGAAATATTTTCACTGCCGGGTACCATGAATGATAAGCAAATGCTATTTTTCAAAAGGAAAAATTTTAGGGTTTAGTTTTTAAAGCTAAATGAAGATCCGGTTCGGGAAATGACTATAGGTCATCCTCCCCAACGCAAGGAAATGAACCCGAGGACTCCCTACATTCTTAGACCTTAAACCAGTAGCCCAATGCTTCAAGGAGTACTTTTTCTTATTTTTCTTCATTTTATTTTCAGCCTGCAAACCACCATACACCACTGTTTTTATCAAACCCAAAAATTGAAACCAAATTCACCATTTTGGCCTTCATTGTAAATCATTTGTGCGAAGAAAACCCATCCCTGAGTTCGACCCTAGAACCGCTATACTCATAGCAGCTTTTCTTACGATAGTAAGAGAATTCCCAGGATATAAATTTTGTTGATTCCGGAACACCTACTGTGGCACGAATCAAAGGGCGTCGTTGCTGGGGATGGTGCCTTAGTGCATTTGATGAGCTATTGAACACTTGTGATCCTCATCACAAGTTTTGGTGAATTTTCTTTTATCATATTACTGTCAGTTTTTTTTTAGTTTCATTTCAATGTAAAAAAAAAAAACAAAACAAATTGCTACAGGATTGTTTTTGTGTAGTCTTGTGTTGCCCTGTTTTTGCTGCAGGAATTCATGTTCCAGTGGGCTTGAATTGTGATCAAATTGAACACCTAGAGGGAGCACACACAAGACTTCCGTGGAGAGAAACCTTTAGAGCGTATATGTCTACGAGGGATTGCGTAAACCTTCCCACGGCAGACCAACAACTCAGGAGAGAAATCCAAACCCAAATGGGTCTATGAGGGACTATAGAAACCAATGGATGAGTGCACCATTTTATAGTGTTCCCCGAACTTTGCACCTCCTGCTTCTCCATATTGGGCTTCAACTCCTTAGCCACCTCAACCACCACAGTCAATCTCTTTAATTGAGCAAGCAATACTGAACCTTACCAAGCTTCATGGGTGACGCCATGGAAGAGCGCGTAAGACATTCAATGCCCAACTAAGGCAAAGAATTCATACTGTGGAGAACTCTCTAAGCCAAAAATTAGATGGGCTGCAAAGTGGAATTGATCATAAATTTGACAACCTGCAGAAATCAATTTCAAGGCTTGCCCAGTAACATGTTCATCCAGAGGAAGAAAATCCAGATGGAGAGTGCCTGAGTGACAACTACTGGGCTGGAGAGCAAGGTTCACAACAGCCTACAAGAAGGCCCGGTAGGTACCTTTGAATTCCTCGCACATCAGGCCGGCCGCTTGTTCATGGGAGAAGAAGGAAGCAATCTCCCCTTTACTGACTGAGGAAGCAGTGGAAGAACACCAAGAGCACACTTACTCCTACCCCCACCGACTCGCCATACCGCCTCTCACCTGCATCACAATCCCAACCCAAAACTCCTGCTGCTGAAGCTAAGGTCATCCCATCTCCACTGCCTATACTACAAAACCTAAAGAAGTTAGTGGCCTCTATTCAAGCCTTTGCCACTACATCAAAACACCGGGCATTCGCTTCACACCGCATGGCATAAAGGATGGTTCGTGGTGTCGGTTCGTACTGAGCACTGACCTTAGCATTTCTACAAGCCCACCTCGCCCAAAGAACCTCTAAAGGCTTGAGAGATCGTTTGGGGAGCGCTTCCACTTTTTGTTTTGATTTTCCTGTTTTATTTATTTTATTTTATTTTATGCAGGAACCAAAGCAGCAATGTAAGTGCAGAGAAATTTCACGCACTCGTGCGACTTCGCGCAGGCGCGAAAAATTACAAGACTACACGAAAATTCGCACATGTGCGAATTTTTCTACTTGTGTGAAGTTGCACTGCTTCCCATTTTGTTTCGCCCATAACTTTCTCATCCGAACTCCGTTTTGGGTAATTTTGGTATTGTTGGAAATCTTAGAGAGTGTAGAATCCAAATATATCCAGAAAGAACACTTTTGAAATTATAATGAAGGTGTAACTTTCAAAATGCTCCAACTGGTCACTTTTTCCTCTCTTTTCTTCTCCTAACTTGTTAATTTGAAGTCCAAACGGAGTGAATAAGGTGTCGGTGGAAAGCTTGTGAAGTCTCCTATCCAAAAATGAGTACATTTCATCAAGGAGGTAGTACTTCCTTCTCTAACTTTAACTAAGCCCTATCAAGGGACAACGTGACATTCGTCAGGGGAGAGTTAGCGAAGGAAGTGGCATTTATTTATGTTTTTAGTTATTATTTGGTGCTTCATTTTGTGATGTTCATGGCTTGCCGGTTTTCCTTTTGTGAAGTCGTTATACTATACAGCTTACTTTTTTAAAAAATGCACCCATTTTTTTTGTGTTTTGCCTAGCTCAAGGGGGCTTTCTGAAAAAATTCATTGAAACACTGTCCAATTTTATTTATGTTAGATTGGTTCCATGCCTAATTGAGTGGATGATCAGTTGAATCCTTGCTACTTTTGACCTTTTTCTTCCACCTCTAGCTAACCACACATTGTGCACATCAGGTTTCAACAATGAGCTGAAAAACTGCCTACCTCCTAGACTTTGCAAAACCTACCATAGTTTCGTTGACTACCTTTAATAGGTTAAGGACCCCCATGAAAAGAGGGCCAATGTGTCTTCCAAAATAAAAAGAAGTGAAAAATAAAAATAAAAGAAAAAGAAAAAGAAGAAAATTGCAACGCTTGCCCTGAAACCCGAGCACAGTCTGAGGGGTATATATGCGACAAAGTCTTAAAGCCCTGTGCCCTAAACCAATCGGGTCGATCCACCGACTTAGTGCTCGCTACATGGGTGGATGGGTGGAGTTTAGCAAGTTGTAGGTGCTGGAGTTTCGAAATCATTTGGAGTCCGAGGTGAGACCTGACGAGTTAGTGGTCGAAAGATCCTTATGACTTGGTGCCCTAAGCCTTAATTGGTTGGGAGTCATCGGTAGATCCTCGTTACATGGACCTTGCGAGGTCGATTCCTCAACATTGCACCCCCTACAACACACAAAAAAGAGTCAGGTGGAATAAGAGTGGGTCCCCGATCTATTCGGGGTCGCTAGTAATGCTAGGTTGTAAGTGCAGTTTACTGGGAGAGTGCTTTAGCGCTTTATTGTTGAGAACTGATCAAACAAACTCTTAGGTTTTGGTGGAAGTCTATGGTTGATTCACCAAGAAGGAGGCTCTTTTGATACTCAATTTTGTATGGCATTCATTCTCTCAAGATAGTTATTAGGCAAGGGTTTCAGTGATTCTCATCGAGGGTTAGGCATTACTCATTCACAACCTTTTTGAACACCATCTTTGTGAACATCATTTTGTTATCGTTTTGTATGCTCTCTCTTTCTTTCTTTCTTTCATTGCTAAGGGACTAAGAATGTGTAGGTCGGGGGGGTCCGACAAGGCTCGCCAAAAGTGCTATTTTGAACCCTGTTTATTTAAGTTTTTGAGCACTTTTTGTGTACTAATCAGCGTAATTAAGCCGATTTGCACATTAAGGTCCCTGCTATTCTACTGATCGCATTTTGTGGCTAATTTTGTAGTTTTTGCAAGATAATCAAGCCAAAATTATCGAGTCAATTCAAACACGAAGAACCCGAGTTGAACTCATTGTTGCGGATCAGATCCCAGAAGGAAAGAAGAGTAAAAAGTGAAGAAAGATGGAGCACTACAGGAATGCTTTTCCTGCTGCCACTGTTCATCCTCTAGCCACTGTTCCTTCCTGCTGCCCGTTTTTGCTTTTTGACTCTTATGGTTTTCTTCCCTTTTTGCCCCCATTGTAATAGTATTTTCTATGTTATTTTTGTAATTTTGTAAAGGGGTTTGGCTATAAAAGCCCCAAGACTAGACACTGTGATAATCATCTTCTCCATTAAAAAAAGGTCTAGGCTTTAGTTTTTTTCCCGCTTTTCTTCTTCTCTCCCATTTTCTCTCATTTTCTTTCCACTTTCTCACTAGCCAAACACCCTCCGATGATGACAACTCTGGAGGACGAGCCGGCCAGAACCTCTTGCCCTTGAAGGAGGGTCACTTTAGGCTACGTGGATCTAGAGCAAATAAGGAGTTCCCCGTCAATGCATGTGTACTCACTATCATCCGTGTTCTCCTTTACTCTAGGTTTAGATCCCTTCGATTCATGTTGAATGGTCAAGATTGCAATCTTTAGTGCTCACTTGATGCTTAGCTACTAGATATCGTGATGTTCATTAGTTACCATTTATTACCCATTGTAATGCGAAATACAGACTCGCTTTGCATTGATCGAGAATACACGGCCAATGAATGCCATTTTCAGAGAGATTTGAATAAGTGCTAGTTTTTATAGCTACATGAAAATCCGGCTCGAGATGACTATAGCCACCCTCCCCAACGAGAAAGGACCGAAATCCTCATTTCATCTTCTAGAGACTTTAACTCGACCCAATGCTTTAAGGAGCCTTTCTATGTTACATTTTTACTTATTTTATTTTCACCGCAAACAATCAACTCTCAATCGCTTAACAATGGCTCCCAATCCAAACCGCAAACAACTTCTTTAATCTCATTGTAAGTCATTTGAACGAAGAAAACTCATCCCTATGTTTGACCCTATAACTGCTATACTACAGTAGTTTTGCTACGACAGTAGGAGGAATTTAGGATATAAATTTTATTGATTCTAACACCCATCAGGAGACTAATCACTAGGCGTGGGCAACTATGCCTAATGAACCCGGGACAAAGCATTTAGACCTTCTAGTAAACCACTCCACCCAGTGGAGGTTAGCCACCCAGCGCCTTAGGAGGTGGGGGTTAATTTTGGCCTACCATGGCCAGGATGGGGCCCATTCCAAGGCTCAATTTGTGATTGTTTGGGGTCGTTTCGTGGCCCGGGTTGTGATTGTTGTGGCTTGCTTCGGGGGCCATTGTGTGACTTACTTGAGTGTGTCATTGCTTGACTAAGAGTGACATGTTTGGATGCCAATGTGTGTGCTCTAACATGTTGATATGTGGGGAATTGTTGTGTACAATGGCCATTACATGGCTTGCTTGTGTGTGTGTCATTGCTTGATCATAGAATGGCATGTTAAATGTGAATGTTGATATATGCTTGCATGATATATTGACATGAATGAAAAGATGTATGGAAATTATATGCATATAGATATAATTGTCCATGATGCATTGGTGATATGCATGAGTAGAATTGTCCATGTAGCATTCATTGTGCATATGACATGATATAGCATGCAATGGCATCTTGCATTGCATATGCACGGGGACATCGGATTAAATGGGTGTGAGTGCATGGATGGTAAATCGACATTGTGTTTGGTTTTTGATTGTGCTCAATTAAAATGGGATAACGCCCAAGTAGTCGCAGGATTGAATAAAATGGTAAAAAATATGTGTCATATTAGCAAAGCATGATAGATCCTCCTCGGTGAAAACCCGTCAGAGCTATGGTCAGACATAGTCTCTAGCGGTGGAAAGGTCATGTGCGTTCGGGTTTGCTCACCCCAAGGTGTGATGCACCAAAAATCCACACCCACATAAAGGCACATGGTTTTGAATATAAAATGATCATTCGTATCATCCAAAAAATGAAATGTCGGAAAATGATCATGGATGTCATCCGTAATAATATTGTCACATATGGGCTTAGGCTTTGTGTGAGGGAGTCGGTGAGGACTCGGGCGCATGGTACATGGTGAGTCTGTAATTCCCATTCATGGCATGACATGTAGGATTTTATATAGAATTGGCATGTTCTTATTGGAATGTGATTGTGAAATGTTGAGTGAACATTGCATGTACACTTAGGTGGGGAGTAGCCCTTGTAGAAGGTATTCTCTACTGAACGTGGCTCACCCTTTATGAGACAACCCTTTTAGGTACAAGGTCGATAATGGTGGACGGCGCTAAGACGATGTCGTGATTGTGAAGAAGGCCGACATGTGGCCTTGATAAATCTTTTTGTAAAAAGTGGTAGGGACAAACTAGTTCTGGCATGTACTTTCTTTTTTGTATAAATGGAATTGTACTCCTACCTTGGACTATTGCTAATATAGTCGAGTATGTAATAATGGTAAGAAGGTCGTGATCAGACTCTTACAAACTGTATTTAGGTGTATTATTATCATACTTTCAATTTAAATATGAATGAATGGGTCCCGGTGAAGGGACGTATTGAGGTGGTGTCGAGTAACTCGATGTCCATGAGTAATTGGTACCAATTTGGTATCAAGACTTTGATGCGAAACGACCTAAGGTAGAAATTCTGCAGGTTGACAACTAGTCAACAATACCCTCGAGTTTTGGGGCGTCACAATTTTTATATGAGCACTATGGGTGGACTTATTTCTAGTGGAATGTAGGGTCTTGCCAATTAGTTATTGTATTATTGCTTAAAGTTAGGGATAATAAAAAAAAATAACCTTTAATTTACGGGTCACCACTTGGTCATGTAACTAAGTGGCGTGAATTTAGGCTCCTTTAGTTATTAAGTTAGTTATTTGTTTAATATTTAAATCCTTGTGATACCAAGAAGAAGGAAGTCTAGAATCGGGAAATCCTTTATTTGTGTTTTGTTTTTGCCCTGAACGGAATAGTTTTCTTTGCTAAATACTCTACTTCTGATTGGGACCTATCAGATTGTTGTTTAGAGGAAACGGGGCATGTAAAAATCATTAATGGCTTCAACAATTGTGTAGAATTAACTTGGCTTCAATACTGTAGATCCAAGGAAGATGACCTTGGCGCTCATACGCTTGGCTTAAGTCAATAATTTGAATTCAATTTCGAACAGAGCTTTTTTCAAACATTGGTTGGTTTTGTTTGCTTCCTCGAAAATATCAAGGAAGGAAGAAAAATTATAAGGAAAATGATTTTATAGCTCGTTAAAAATTTTATATATAAAATAAAATTTTAAAGAGACTTGTATATTTTTCAATTTTAATCTTTATATTAATGAGTTAAAATAAATAAAATATATTTGAAGTAGTGAATAAAATAATGCATGGGATTTAAACTTATTCGTTCTTTTTTTTTTCTTTCCATTTATTTTTCTCACTATTTTTTTTTCCTTTTTTGAAATCAAACACAGCAAAAATAATTATCTTTGGGCAAAAATAAATAATTATATATTATCTATGTTATATATTTTTTAGATTACAATAACATGATCTTATGTATATATAATAACATGATCTTATATATGTGTGTGTGAGACAGATTTTCTTTCCTTACGTGTTTTTACACATAGACGTATCGATAATTTTAATAAAGAGAAAAAGTATTGGAAACATTTTGATGATGAATATGTATGGATGTAAGAAATATTGATTACAAAATATGGAGATATCATGATCTTTTATATATATATATATATATATATATATATATATATATATATATATATATATATATATATATATATATATATATATATATATATATATAAGTGTTAGGGCTGTGAGGGGGAGTAAAAAGATTAAGGCCGTGTTTGATTCCAAAATACTAAGGAAAACAAAAAAATGATTTTCTCATATTTAGTTTCACCTTAAAAATATAAAATCAAATCAAATATAATTAAAATTTTATATATTTTAAATTTCTTTAGTCCTTATATAATATAATAGATAGAAATAAATAAAATTTTGAGTAAAGATAGGCAATCAATTTATTAAGTTTAAAACCTATTTTTTTATTTCCTTTCAATTTTTTTCCTTCCACTTTTCCTTTATATTTTTTTTCCTTAGTACTTTCTGGGTTCCAAACAAGGTCTAAGGAAAACTATTTTCTCATGTTTGGTTGTCCAATACAAAAATTAGGTTGTATTTGGTTCCCAAAAAGTACCAAAAAAAGAAAAAATGCTATGAAAAATAATTTTCTTACGTTTCATTGTCTAATAAAATTTTCAAAGAAAATCCGATATAGTTAGAATTAGTTAGAATTTTAAGAATTTTAAAATTATTTAATATTTATATTGACGAATTAAAATAAATAAAATTGATTTGAGATAGCAAATAAAATTGTTATATGAAATTCTAATTTTTTTGTTTTTCTTCAAATTTTTTTTCTATCTACTTTTCATTTCTATTTTCTTTCCTTCAACTTTTCCTTCTTATTTTCTTTCCTTTAATTTTCCCTCAAATTATCCGGCAACCAACCATAGCTTTAAATAAAAAATAAAATTACTTCTAAAACTTATCGATTCTTAAAATTATTAATCTTTATAGTGATGAGTTAAAATAATAGGGATTTTTTAAATTAAAAGTAAATTATTATTTTCTTAAAAATAATAAATTTTTTGAAGTAGTAAGTGTAAAGAATATAAGAATTAACTCTATATTTATTTTCCTTCATTTTTTCACTCCTCCAAATTTTCTTTCCCTTGCATTTTCATTAGCATTTTTCGGGGACCAAGTATAGCTTAGTCTAATTTTAGTGGGGCAAAATCAAAGCACAAATCACTTAGTTGATTTAATGACAATCATAATTTATTTAGATTTAATGCATTTGGGTTTAAATTCTAGTACAAGCAATTTTTTCCCAAAAATTCAGAGGGACATTTGGCCCCTCTAGACTCTTAGTTGATTGTTTAATTCATCTTCCTTTTAACTACCTTACCTTATTAATGTTGATAGTTAGGTTCTCTCTTCCTCCTTGAGGTTTTTTTTTTGGGGGGTAGGATTTTAATTTAATGTGCAAAGAGAAAAAAGAAGAAGAAAATATCAAAAACCAAATAAAAAAAAAAGAAGAAAAAGAAACCAGAAACATGGAAAAATGAAATGAGCTAAATAAGGAAAAGGGAGAAAAAAAAGATAGAGCACCCACCAAAATTACAAAAAAAATAAAAATAAAAAGAGAAAAAATTTCCTTGAGCTTTTTCTCTTATAATATTGTTATATCTTCTTTTCCCTATTAGTAGGCCGTGTCTCTAAAGAATACTGTGATAATAGATATAGGTGAGAGGACAAAGTGATACGTTCATAAACTTGTAGGCAACGGGACTGGGTGTCTATGATGATAGAATGACGTCTAGATTATTGGGCTGTTAAATGTTTGATTGGATTCTAATTGTTCCATTTCAATATGAGTTCCTCCTTAATTTTGATGTGAGTGCACTTTTTTATTAAACTTGATTAAACTTCCTATGATAGAATAAGATCGATGTTACGTATCCTTTTGAGATGAAATTGGGTGATTTTTTAAATGTTTTGCATGTCGTATTTTTTAATACGTTAAATATTATAAATATTAATCATTTGATGATGCCTAACCCTAGGGAGAAATTTTTTAACAAAATATATATATATATATATAGAGAGAGAGAGAGAGAGAGATCCAATTATAGGGTTCAATGGGGCATTTGCCCTGCTGACTTTTAGGATTTGATTGCATAAAGTTAAAAAAACATTTAAATATTTATTTTTTCTATTATATTGCCCCCACTTAAATAAAATTTTTTAAACTTGCCCCCATTATCCTATTCTTCAAAATTGTTTACATTATGTTAAATGAGGTGATGACGGAAAATATAATGATTATATCTATATTTGTTCTTTTGTTAAAAGAATTAGAAATTGGGATTTGACTTATAATTATTATATATAAGTGGTTACATTATTGGTTAGAACCAAATTATTATGTACAAACATTTTAAGATATTTTTAGTAGTAAAATTCAATTTGATTGTAGTTTCTTTTAAAGTTTTATTTTCATTATATAAGAATTCATTGTTTTAATAATAGGATATAAATATTTTCTTAAAATAAAATGTGTTAAAAGTAAAGTCAATAAAACGTGATGACCTAGAGCATGTCATTGATGTGTATTAAATAAATGACCCTCATTTTAAGCGTCATTGTTATGGGTGTCATTTCACTCTTGTTAACACTAAACAAAGATGATGTTGATTAGAAACATTATTGTTGTCCAACAAATACAATGACAGTCGATAACATGACATTTTAGATTATAACTCTTCCATGACGCGTTAACTACATCATTAATTAACTTTTTCCTTGTAGTGCTAAGTTTGCTTATTCGTTGAAGACTGAGTCTTTGCAACTTCACCTACTTCGGTATGATAAAAGATATGAAAACTATAATATTCTCATTATTGTGAGAGATATTTTTTTCTGAAAACAATTACAACTGAACTGGAGAGGAAGCAATTTAAATATATAAGCAAAGGGAGTTATCTCTAGAAGGAGAATCTTTTCTAATAGATCGAGCGGAGGCGGTGGTTATAATGGGTTTTATTAGAGTGGTGCAAATGTGTATCATACTTATCATTCTCACTAGTTGGTTCCGAATTATCTTTAACATACCCCCTCAAGTTAATCGGGGGAGAGCCTAGAGATAGCTTGCTATAAAGAGATGAGAAGCAGTCCAATGGGAGAGACTTAGTGAATATGTCTGCAAGATGATGCTCTGAAGAGATATATCTGACTTCAAGCTTGTGATCAACAACAAAATTTCTAACAAAGTGAACATCTAATTCGATGTGCTTGGTTCTTGCATGATGGACTAGGTTGGAGGCAAGGGCTTGAGCTTCAATATTATCACACTAAAGGATTGGAGGTGTTAGTTGAAGAGGAACACCAATTTCCATGAGGAGATTTTGAATCCACACAAGCTCAGCTGCAGTGGAGGCTAGAGCCCTATACTCATACTCTATGCTAGATCGAGCTATTGCATTTTTCTTCTTAGAGCTCCAAGTGATGCTATTACCCCCTAAGAAAATACAAAGCCCACTCATAGACTTACGATCATGTGTAAAGGTGCCCTTTATGTAACGAAGTATATGTTTGCAGGCCACCCATTGAGTTGTGGTTGGAGCATGTAAAAACATTTAAGCTTATTTAACGTGATAGGAAATGTCGGTCTAGTTCGTTGATATCGAAGGGGCACCAATAAGACACAGATTGATGACCTCGCACTCAAAACATACATACAAATTAATCATTTTCACTTTGGTTGACCGATATATCGGTATAATGTGTCGACAAGTAATAAAATGAATATAAGTCCGTGACATCGATCCTACGTAGATCTCAAGAATTTTAAATCAACTACCCTGACTACTCAAGCTTCGTACTATTTGGACCATAAAGTGATATTGGAATCCAGCTTAAGAAGCTGGAAATTATACTAACACGAGTAAAGTAAATGAGCAATCAAATAAACTGGAATATAAAGAATAAAGAATAAAGAATAGTTAAGAAAACAATGGACACTGAATAATTATCTTTCAAAGAACACATCAAGTATACTGCTATAGTGAAGTACCAATTCCTGTAGTTAATACTGATAAAACTTCTTGAATATTTCAGGTTTTAAATATGTCCAAGGTGCTTAGCAGTACAGCTGGATCTCTCCACACTCCACATTTCATTATCTAATTTTTCCCGATTCTTTAAGACAGGGAATGAGATAACTACTTTTAAAAGGGATTTCCTTAATCTGGCTATTTTTCTTTTGCAATACTTCATACCCATTTTGTGGACTGTAAACCTTAGCTCCCAAGTTATCTGGCCACAAGGATATACAATCCCGGTGATGCTCTTCCTCAAACAAATATCACCCTCTCCTTGATTAGATTCCACTAACACCTGATCGGGCCTCACTATTCGACCGAGGTGAACTCTCGCTTGTTTAAATTCGATAACTCATTCAACTCTTCTTGATTTCAAGTGAGAAGAGATTCATCAAGTAACTTCAAGAAGCTCATTAGATCTCAACAGCGTGTTACTATACCTTCAAGCAATTGTTCATAACTCTTAGGACTACTTCCGTGTCACCGTGAGGGCCTCCTGAAATCGTGTGAGCAATGAGACAAATCTTATAACGGGTATAAGAAACTGATATTCAGATCAAAAACAGTAAACCCAACACCGTGGCGGATTCATAAATTGAAATTCAAGAGCATCGGAAACGACTACAGAAAGATAATTTCGACTATAAGATTCACTTGCGAACTGAGCCGATTCCTCAATTACCGAATTACACGCTACACAAAGATTCCGATCATATCAACTGCACCAAAACCCGAAGAGTTGAATTCCGTAAATTTGTCTCAACTTCAAACATTCCGTAGTAATTTGAAAAGAATAGAATTCTCGTATTCGCCGCTTCAAAATCGACAACATACAGATCCAGAAAATAAAACGAAAAATAAAACGATAAATCTAATCTAATCTCTAACTATCAACATTGAAGAAAAGAAAACTAAAAAGAAAATAAAGAAAATGAGCCTTCACCCCCTGCACCTCTCGCCCGTGCTCACCGCCTGCCGCTTCTTCCGGGTAGCCGCGCATTTATGTGGTTTCTCGCCATTCCCTAATCCCAAAGCATTCTGGGCCAGGATTTCCAAGTGGACTGACCTGTTGTCTGGAGCTCGCGACTGTCCCTTTGTCGCGACATCATCCATGTCGCGACATCGATCTCACGTCGCGGATCAACTTAAGTCTATGCAAACTTGAATTGGTCGCCTACGACGTCGCTGGACCTCAATCTCTTGTCGCGACATCAACCCACGTCTTCTCGCAGTTTCAAATGGATGTTCGATGTCGCGACATCAATCTCTTTGTCGCTGGCTGATCAACTATATGGATCGGCAAATTTTCCAATCCTGATGTCTTTCGATGTCATAATTCTGGCCCTTTGTCGCGACATCACTTTTTATGCCTTTGCAAGCCTATCAGGAATTTTTCCGATGTCGCGATACATCGATGCGTCTTGTCGCGACACTGGGCTCAAGTCTTCTGTAGCTTTTAATCGAACGTAAGTTCATGATGTCCCCGACCCTAACTCTCGTCGCACGCATCGATTTCTTGCAAACATCCGATATTCCTATGTTCGCAGATCAACTTTGAATCTGAGATTATCACGAGTGAGTTTCATTTTTCACGAACCAGTCGCTCTGAGGTCGTTTTACCTGATTCGTCGCGGAGACGATTTCTTATTCTTCGGAGGTTTGGACCGATGGCCTTTGGCTTCGCCACGCCGGCGTGATTGCGGTCGCGGACATCGCTTTATGTATCCCCATGCTCCAATCGAACAGCCTTCGGCAGTTCGACAACAAATCTCCTTTGTCGCGACATCGCCTTACGGCTCGCAGCTTCACGATTTGTTCCTGGGCTGGTTTATTGATCAATCCCCTTTGTCGCGCGACATCAATCCATGCACTCGGCAGTTTTAACTGGTCGCCATCGATGTTGCGACTTCAACTTTCCTCGGTCGTGACAACAACTTGAGTTACATCGCCTTCATCTCACCAACCCCGTCTATAGCTTCAAGGCGATTCCTCCCTCGTCAGCGACCCTATCAAATTTCTTCCATGTTTCCCCGATGTCGCGACAAGCTTCTTGATCATCTCGCTGGATGTCGCCACTTCTTCTCTCTTCACTATCAAGCAGCGCGGCTACCATCGTTTTTATGGATCGCTTCAGATCATTGTTTATGTCACGACGCATCCGTGATGTCGCGACATGAAGTCTTCTTCTTCTTCATTTCCTGGTTGTTTCACTGAGTTTCTTTAATCCTCACCGCCTGCTCTTCAAATAAGCTTCGCTTCCGACTGAGTTTTACCGTCGCAACCCGATATGCATTTTGATTGCCGCCAAAGCTTCACGACATCGGTGCTCCTTTATCTTTTGTGCTACCTTTTCTGCTGCAACTTGCTTCAGCCACCATTCCCATTAACGCTCATCCACCTTCCGTCTTTTTCCCGCAAATATTCTTCTTTCTTGAATTCCCGCCATTTAACAGCTTGCTAGTTATTCCACACTCGCACATAACCGCCTTGTTTAGGATAAAAATAGATCGTAAAATGGACTAAAAATAGATGACTTTCAAGCTCATCCAACTCCCAAATCCTAAAATTTTGTTTGTCCTCAAGCAAAGAAAAAGAAAGAATTGCTCTGGTCTCTCAAACAAAAATAAAAGAAAATTTTTGAAAGACATTTTTCTCGATTTGTTCTGGCAGCAGTATTCAATTTAATTGAAATACAAGGTATGCATTATTTTCTCGTGCATCTAGCTTCAAGTCCAGCCTTCAAGGTTGGTTTCTACTCCTTTATAGTATACAAAACTAAATCAAGAAATTGTTTTACAAACAAAGATAATCATTGGATCCTGCTGAAAATAAACTGTTTTCCTTTCTCATCTTCATAATTATTCACTTAACTCCCTAGGTCCTTCACAGTTTTTACTGTTTATTGCTTTTCCAAATTCCATATAAGCTTGTTATTCATATTTATCCTGCTCTCAATGTAGGTAATCTCCATCCTTCAAGATCAATCAGGTCTGGGGCTTGTAATGTTAGGGCTTCTGCAAGGGTAGGGATAGAAAGGAACTTTCGTTTAGATTACCCCCGAACTTTTTCTCTCTTCTTTCACTCACTCGCCTCTTTTTCCTGTGTAGTTTCTTTAATAAACTCCCCAAACTTCATTTTTGGGACATCTCTCGATTTCTTCTATTCAGAATCAGATGCTCCATTTCATTTGTAATTCAACTGGGGGAATTTTCTTTGTTTGTCACCATTCAGGGATAGTGCAATGTTTTACCTTCTTAGGGCTTTCTAACACCCTTTAGCTAACTTTGGGCTAGTAAACTCCCATACCAAAGACATTAGGTACTAGGTGTTGAAATACCCTAAGAACTTAATAGTTCAAGCAGAAGTTAGGCAACAAGGTAAAACTTATCCCTTTTTTTTTTTTTTTTTATTTATTGTATTTCTGTTTTTGACCCTTTTTCTTTCATTCCCCTTTTTCTATCTTTTCTCCTTGAGTTCTTCAAAAACAACCTCCCCCAAACTTGATTTCTTTCTTTCTTTCCTCTTCAGTTCTTGGGGTAATTCGCTGTGTTCTTTATCGAAGATTAGATTCTTTTTGGAAGGTTCGGGGTTTAAATTGGCTGATCTTTAGAAATAAGGCTTCGATTGGCTCAATTTCGAACTAAGGTATATGCTTTAGCATAGGTAGGGGATGGCTTGAATGGCTCAAACTTTCCAAGAATGCTCCATCATTTCTTGTCGTACCGTATCACCTAGGATTTCGCCTCAATCAATAATCTAACAAGTTCTAATTTGCCAGCTACTGTTATTGACCATTAGGAGTTCCTTGCTTAATTTTTTGTTGATGAGTAGTTAAACTCTTTAGTATCTTACTGTGTTCCTTGACTCATTATGTTCATACCACAATCTCAAAATAGTTTTTGTATTCCTTCCACTCTAACATTTTCCCCATTCGACTCATCAGCTAAATTTAAGTCACTTTTGCACTTTGTGTTTCAATAAAATCGTATTCAGCCGTCTCTTATTCTAGATTTGCTACCTTTATTTCTAATCTAACTCAGTTTATTCAATGCAAATTTGTAAGACATCTCAAAGAAGCTTTTTCTTCTAGAACTAATTCTACTTTTATTTAACTATGCATCACAGTTAACACAACATTGAAACAAACAAATTCAAAATAGCACACAACAATTCAATTCAAATTTCTTATTTTATTTTCGCGGGACATTCACCATAAATATTAAAAACTTGTCGCGACTTCAATTTCCTCGCCTTTTTACTTGAGATCATTGAATTTAGGGCTTTTAAAGTGAGTTAATAGCATAAAAAACTCTTTATGTTGCGACATGCTAAGTTTGTCGCGACATTTAGTGGATTTTTAGGAATTTTTTGATTATCATGTTGCGACATCCTTTTTTTTTTTTTTTTTTTGTTTTTATTCCTCAAATATTCCCTACCTTGTTGGGGTGGTCACGATATCATTTTTATTTTGAAACTTAATTCTGGTCACACTTCACAGCTGGTGTCGCGATTACGTACTCTTCTTTCTTTAAATACTCACTAATTGTTCTTAGCACGTGTGTGTCACTCGACATCAATGTTTGGTCGGCGACATCAACTCTTTGTCGACATAACCCTTCTCGCTGACTCCAAGCCCTTAACTCAATGATCTTAAAAAATCACTCTCTTATTGTTCCTAACCCTTAGACATCTCTTCAAGCATCTTCAAGCAAAGATTTAAATAATCAATTCAAGTATATCTACAGAATCAATAGAGAAGGTTACTCCCCTTTTTCTCATGTTGTGACTCTCTGCAAGTTGCTTGAATTGTTCCTGTAGTTGCCTTGCCATTCATGTCTTTAAACCTTGTAGAAGCTCACTGCAATATTCAAGAAAAATCTAATTAAACTCCCATTAATTTCTAAAAAATTAAATCTATCTTTATAAAACAACCGACCTAATTTTCGCAACTAAAGAAAATATTTCAAAACTTAAAATCAGAAATTAACTTTATGGGTTGCCTTCCATTAGTCGCTGCTTTGAGTCCTTAATGACTTGTCAAGCCAGGGTATTTCTTCTTCTTCCTAAGAACCGCTTGAGTTCTTCATTTCTTCCCCTGCTTAGATAGTGCTTTAACCTCCGTCCATCGACTAATTCTTCCCATTACTCAGTCCTCGTTGTCACCGCTCCAAATGTAGTACTTGACACCACCGTGCATGGCCCACTCCATTTGGATTTTAATTTCCCGGAACAATTTCCTCTACTAGAATTAAATGTAAAGGTAACTCCGTTCTTACTCGAACTCTTTCAAAATTCTCTCGATCATGCCATTTCTTTGTTCTGTTTCTTTGTATATTCTAGCATTATCATAAGCTTCATTTCACTTTCCAACGATAGCTTGAGTAATCTTTCTTCCCTTTGGTAAATTTTTAAACTAAGTTTAACTTCTTGATGGCTCAGCCATTGCCTTTGTATTCCAACTCAAGAGGTAGATGACATGGCTCACAAAAACAACTCTCGGTATGGGGACATTCCAACGGGGTTTTCAGAGGCGCCCCGTAGCCCAAAGTGCATCATCAAGTTTGGAAGACCAACTTTCCCGCTTGAGCTCACCGTCTTTCAAGCATTCTTTCGATCTCCCCGTGGAAATTTCGCTTGTCCATCGTCCGGGATGATAAGCTAAACTCATTACATGCTCGGGATCCCATACTCCATTATAAGTTTTCAGAACATTTTTTTTGGTAAAGGCCCCCATCACTAATGATAGCCTGTGTTCCAAATCGCTTCAAAATATTCTTTGCAAGAAACTCACAACCTGTATTAGCATCATTCCTTGACAAGCCACCGCTCCACCCATTCGGGAAACGCAACGCTACCGCTAGTAATATGTATAGATTTCCAAATGATGGAAAGGTCCCATAAAATCACCTCTATACATCAAAAATTTGTATCACCAAAATACCTCCGAGGGGCATTTCTATTCCCGTCGCGATATTTCCAATCTTTGCATCTATCACACAATTTAACCCACTCAAGACAATCTCCTCAAGATAGTGGGCCAATAAAAACTGATCGGAGTATCTCGTGACGCTCTTCTCCGTAAAAATGTCCCCCATATGGGCGATGCATGGCATTCATTTAAAATGTTGCTTTGTTCACTTTCCGCACACATCTTCTTATTATCATGTCAAGACTCTTTGAATAATAATGGGTCATCCCAAATATAATAATTACGCCGCTTCGAAGCCTCTTCCGTCAGGTCAATTCCTAAGGCACATCTACGCCGATAATTCACAATATCAGCATACCATGGAAGTTGGAAGGAAACCTTGAATAATTGCTCATCCGGGAAGTTCTGCTAACATCACATTTTCTTCATCACCGATTCTTTCTACTTGACAAGTGATCGCCTATTACATTGTCACATCCCTTTATCCTTGATTTCCAAATCAAACTCCTCGCACAGCAAAGACCCACCTTATCAATCTTCGCTTAGCTTCCTTCTTTGACATCGTACTTGATTGCCGCATGATCGTATGAATGATAACAGGATCCCAAAATGTATTGTCTAATTTTTCACAAATACGCATCTCCTTTTCGCTTGTTGAGTAATATTCTCAGGTTTCATTGAAGGTCTTATCTAGTATAGCATGCCTCGAATACTTTCGTTCCTAGACAAGCTCCCATCGCAAAATCACATCACACATTATTTCGAATCCATGATCCCATTCGTGCAGCCATTATAGGTGCTTGAACCAATTGATCTTTGATTTCTTTAAAAGCATCTTGCAGGAGTCATCAAAATCAACTCAGATCTTTTCCAGATTCGCATACTGTCTAGCTATTTTTGAAAAGTCTTTGATGAATCTCCTCGTAAAATCCAAAGATGTCCCAAGAAGCTTCTACTCCTTTTACCGTGGGTGTGGTGCAAGAGTTTTGATAATGGATACCTTGATCGTCTACTCGGGCCTAGTAGCGTAAATTTTATGCCCAAGAACAATACCTTCTCGTCACTACAAATGGCATTTTTCCCAATTCTGCTAGCTGCTTGTCTCGCATCTTTGAAGTACTGTTTCATATTGTTTAAACATTGATCAAAGTCGGATCCATACACAAAGGAAGTCATCCATGAAAATTTCCATCACTTCTTCAACCAAACTGAGAATATAGACATCATACACCTCCGAATGTACCGAGCATTACATGCCCCCAAACCCGCATCCTTCTCAAGGCAAAGGTACCATAGGGGCATGTGAATGTGGTCTTCTCTTGATCCTCGCGTGGCTAGCAACTGATTAGTCCCCAGCACCCATCCAAAACAAAAGTGAGGGTGTCCTCGCTAACTCGGCTCCAACATCCGACTGAACAAAGGCAAAGGAAATGATCTTTTCCTCGTTGTCGTGACCAACTTCCACCTACTACATACCTCCATCCGTCATCGGTTTTGTTGGAATCAATTCATTTTTTCATTTCCGATCACAAGAAACCCCTTCTTTGGAACCACATGTATTGGGCTCACCTAATTACTGCCTCTGAAGGTGCTAGATAAAAACCAAGATTCGAAGAATTTTGAGTACCTCCTTTCTGACTACTTCCTTCATCACTGGATTCAGTCTCCTTTGGTGTTCTACAGATGGTTTTGAAGTCTCTTCTAGCAGAATCTTATGCATGCAAATTGATGGACTGATACCCTTCAGCTCTTCAATGGACCAAGTTAGCTACTCCTTATGCTTCCTAATATTTTCAAGAATCTTTGTTCCTCAAAGATCACCGAGTCCTGGCCGAAATGATCACTGGTTTTTTCTTCGTAATTCTAAGTAAGCATACTTTAAGTGACGTGGCAACTCTTTCAAAATCCGCCCTTCCACTGGTTTTGATGAATTTCCTTTCTTAATATTTTCCCATTGTCTTTTCGCTTTGCTTCCAAGCTCATCATAGTTTCTAAAGAATGAAAAAACTCGCTTGTATGGAAAACTCGTAACAGACATCTTCGTATAACTCGAATTCATCTCTTTTTCATTGATAAAACCGGAGTATTACATTCATTGTTAATATCAGGGTTGGAAGTATAGAAAAATCGCTACATTGCAACTTTCCTTGTCTCCTCGCCTATATTTTTCATACTTCTTTGATCAAATTAAAAGAAGCAGCCTTCTTCTCCAACCCTCAAGGTAAGAACTCCTCGCATGTCAATCTATGTACTCTCCAAATAGGCTAGGAATGGTCCCAAGAGCAGGGTACTTGTGAATCTTCTCCATGTCCAGAATGATGAAGTCTACTGAAAATGTAGCTTCAACAAAGGACCAAAGACATCTTCTAAGACTCCTTCAGTTTCACCATCGATCCGTTCGCCATTCAAGAGGTAAAGGTGGGAATAACCTCCCCAAACTTAGTTTCTTGGCAACGTAAAAGAGGCATCAAATTGATTCTAGCTCCTCGAGTCACGTAGAGCTCCCGAATTCAATTCCTCCAACAATACAAGGAATCGTGGAAGCTCCCCGGGTCTTTTCTATCTTTATCGGTAGTTCTTTCCTCGACACGCACTACAAGTGGCAAAGCAAGTGAGATTCACTATTCCTTCCTACTATTTTTCTTTTCTTGCCTTCGCATGTCCTTCGTAAATTCTCAGATAGAGGGCATCCTCGAAGCTACCACTTCCAGTAAAAGGCATACTGATCTCAAGCTTCTGGAAAGTCTTCAAAACCTGCAAACCTGCTTCTCCCATCTCGATTGGCAGCCTCTGTGGAAATGGGACCGCAAGTCTAGATCCCGATGTTCTTCCTCGGGCTACTCCTTCTTTTCTTTCTCCGCACTCTTCCCTTTCCGGGTCTTCATTCTTCTTTGTTGTTGTCATCTTTTCTTTCATCTTTCTATTTCCTTCCCACTCCTCAAATTTCGCACAGCTACGCAGTCCTTCTCGATTTTTCAGGTCACTTGAAGGTATCTTTCCTCCGCTTTGCAGGCTGGGGTAGGCCAACTCCGCCCTACTTTGTGTCTCCGTGTTCTTCTGTGTGGATGTATCGTGGTGTTCTCGAAGATTTGAGAATTGGTAGCAGTTGTTTCCAACTCTGCAAACTTTTGTTCATATGTTCAATAAATTTTCTTATTGGTCCCCCATGAAACGCAGAACATCTGCTCTTCAAAAGATCATTCTCCTCCGACCCCGATATTATTCATTTCTCGTGGCTCATTTCCTCAGGTCGCTACCGGCCGTCGGAACCTTGTGGCCAAGTGATAAATTCTTGTTGAGGGTTTTGTCCCTGCCTCGGGGCCTGAGAATTCCCCCTCCACCATAAGGAGAAATTCTCACGGTTCCCGAGGTCGGGTGATAATGTGCCTAAGAGTTAGGATTGGGTTTGAAATGGTAAGCCTTTGGCTCACCCGCATACTTAACCTCTTCAAGATCATAATTGTTCTTCCGCTGTGCCTCTCAAGACTTTCCTTCAATAATCCTCTTCAACCCGCCCTACTTGACAGTGTGCACCTCCTCTCGTTTTCTGTCCATTCGATGCATAATAGCATCCAACTTTGCTTCCATAGCATTCATCTCAGTCTACCTCCACGACCCCTTTCCTGGCCAAGCCCCTTTGAAAACTCGTATGGAGTTTTCATTGCATTTGCCAAAGTCCTCTATCACCCTCTTGCCTCTTCAGCACTTTTTCGCTTGAATGCTCCACAACATGAAGCATCAATGATCCCCTTTGATATATCATTCAAGGCATGATATACAATGTCCATCTGAGTCTTCAGATCTATCCCATGCATTGGACATCTTCTCAGCAACCGTTTGAATCTTTCCCAAGCCACATATAGGCTCTCATCTTCCCCCTGCTGAAAAACAATGATTTCCCTCCTCCTTTCTGAGGTGAGTGATGGGGGGAAGAATCTGCCCAAATAGTTTCTACCAACTCCTCCCAAGATCCACGTAACCATATGGTAAAGATTCATACCACGCTGATTGCTCAAAAGCCGCACTCAAACCTGCTATTGGGATAGTTTTGAGTGCTTTTTGATCATTAATCATGTCATTTATCCCAATTGAAGTGTTCATGTCATCTTAGTAACACTTATGCCAATTCAGGGTGTTTTTTGGTTGTTTGTGAGACTTTTATACACATTTGAACTTTTAACCTCAACAAATGATCGATCATGAGGTTGGAATTTTAGTCTCGCCCATCAACAAGCCCAAAAATCAATGGAAAAACAAAGGAAAAGTGGAAGAAATGAGATGCAGTTGAAGACAGGACGAGAGGAATGCAGAACAGCAAAACAGTACTCAAGAACTGTTGGCAACCAATTCGCAACCCTGCGACTTCGCAACCGTTTCGCAAATGTCGTAATCTCAAGACATTGCGAAATTCGCTAGCAACCTGAGATCGTACATTGCGAATTGCCACCGACAATTCTCGCTAGCTTAGCGAAATTTCGCTAGCTACAAATTCGCAACCTTGCCAAATTCGCTTACACCATTGCCAATTTCGGGCCAGACCCTGCCAATTACATATCTCACAAGTTAAATTCATAGCCATTGCCACCGCTTAATTAGCTTAAATTCTCCCCCGTAGCGAAATTTGCAGCCTTGTCATCCTCGTAATTAATGCAACCGCTCAAACTGGTAATTACTCTCCTATCCTATAACTTAATTTTTTAGTTATTAGGTTTTTGGTATTTTATACCTTGAGGAGTCCATAAATTCCTCATGTTTTGTAATAAGAGAGGAGAGAGTATGAGAGGAAGAAAGACAAGTTTTTGGTGATTTGTAACTTTTCATTTATCGCTTTTGTAAATAAAGTTTGTTTATTTAAGTCAGCTTTTATTTTTCTTCTCTCTTCTTTCTCTCTTTCTTCTTCTTTCACTTTCCTGGCCGCCAAGCACACCTCTTGAAGATGCATAATTCAAGAGATGTTGCTGCTTCCTTCCTTTGAAGAGGAAGGAAGCTAGCTTGGCAAAGAGGGTTAAGCATGTTGTCCTCATGTACTAAAAGTTACGTGGTAGTGTATTTATGGCCCTTATCTTCAAAAACTCAGTTGCATAACATGGGATGTTATTGTTCCCGTCAATACTCTCCATGCTTTAGATCCAAAGGCTTAGTGGACAGTACCGTGGCTCTTTAGATGGTCCTTACTGCCTATGAGGTAATATTCACATGTTAGGTTCTTCAAATTGTGGTTAAATAACATTTGCTTTTATCATTCGCCAATACTTCCATGTTTTCTTAGGTTCGTTCTCGGTGAGAGAGATGCACTGCGGATTCTTTAGATGGTCTTTACTAGCCTAGGTCAATACTCTTCATGCTTTAGGGTTCAAGGTTCTGGGTGAGATGCAATCATGGATTCTTTAGGATCTTTACGAGCCTCTAAAATGATAAAAGAATGTTGTGGTTTTAAAACAAAGCAGGCCATAACTACATCCCGTGTCGACCACATAGAGGATAAAACCCGAGGACATGTGTTTGCCCTAGCTTGCTGCTAGTGACCTAAATCTTCAAAGTAAATTTCTTCATTGTTAATTTCCAGTTTTTAACTTTCAGTTTTTACAATTTCATGTTTTTCAAACCATTCCTCTGTTTTTGAATGAATTCCAAAGAGTCCAAATAGAAAGCCTTACCTTCATGCCCTAATGCAAACCATTTTTATGAAGAAAACCCATCCCCGTGTTCGACCCTAGACCACTATACTGCAGTAGCTTGACTACGGCAGTTGTAGGAGCTTAGGTATATAAATATTGTTGATTTTAGCTCAGCCTACTGTGGCACGAATCAAATGGCGCCGTTGCCGGGGATGGTGCCTGACTACTAATGGTAAGTTGAAGAGTACTTGTGATCCACATCACAAGTGGAAGGTAACCTTTTACATCTTTTGTACTCAGCCAGGTGAACTCATTCCTAGCACTTGACGCAACTCCAGACCGATTCAAATTCTTCGCTTTTTTTTTTTTTTTTCATTCAGTCATTTTATTTTGTTAGATTAGTTTTAATTTTTCAGCACTCTTTGTTGAGTTCCTATTTGTTGTCTCTACAATTGTGTAACAACCTGTGTATGCAACAAAGGATAGAGACACATCGTGTAGATTGCATGATAAGTACACAACTCGATCTAGCTAGTGAAGTCGTTGTGCAACCGATACTCATGGATCCCATACCCGCAGGGAACAACAAAGTCAACCGAACCCCTATGAATCCAAATGCATATAGAACCATGAGGGATCACATCCACCCTCCTAGAGTTAGTGCCCCATCCTGTATCATTCCTCCTGCTGAAGATGTAGCAGTGAGGCCTTATTTGGTACCCCTACTTCCCACGTACCATGGTATGGAGAATGAAAATCCATACACACATCTTAGGGATTTTGAGGAGGTATGCACTACCTTCAAGGAAGGTATGATGGACATGGATTCATTGGTTAAAAGCATTCCATTGACCTCAAGGACAAGGCCAAGATATGGCTCAATTCATTGAGGCCTAGAACCATAAGAAATTGGGCTGAGCTGCAAGCTGAATTTCTGAAGAAGTTTTTCAGTACTCATAAGACTAATAATTTGAAAAGGCAAATTTATACCTTTGGTACCAGATGGTGAGAGATTTTACCAAGGTTGGGAAAGATTTATGGAAACCATCGGGTTGCATGCCCACATCACGGGTTTGACACTCGATGTCAGAACCATTTCATGGTGGTATGTCTCCCGCTATGAAACAATTTGGTCGAAACTATGTGTGGGGGTAACTTTTGAGTAAACATCCCGATGAAGCCATGGATTTTTTGAATTACGTAGTCGAAACTTCCAAAGCTCGATGAACCTAGTCCTGTGGAAGTTGAAAGATTGTGGCCATCGAACCACCCAAGGGGCTTACAAGTTCGCATTTCCCAAGACACGAGATGAAAGCAAAATTGATTAGGTTTAACTCAAGATTGGATGATCTCGGAAATGAAAACGAACATGAAATACAAACAAGAAATGAGTTATCTTCATCCCAATTTTCTTGCTTCACTTTTTAGTCAAATAATTACCCTGAGGAGCACTGCCTAGAGAATGCACATGCCATAAGTCAAAATCAACCACCCATAGATGCTCCATATGGCAACACTAATAACCCTAATTGAGATATTGTCCAAACTTAGCCGAAACTCAACCTCCCGTATATGTACCCCCTGTAGAGCACAAGAGCAAAGATTCTACCACCACTTCACAAATTTTCAAAGAAGCACCCACCTCCTCTCCCGCTGAGCAAGCCATTGTGAATCGAGCAAGGTGGTGGGAAATTTTGTGGAGGAGCAAAAGGCATCAATGCTCGCTGAACAAAAATTGAAAATGTAGAGCTCCTCGAATCAAGAGAATAGATGGGTTGGAAAGTAGCCTTAATCGAAGAATTGACACCAGCATCCATAACAAGAATGGAAAATCATCACATATGTGGAGGTTCTTCACCCACCGCCAAATCCAAGGGGGGAGTCCACGAACCGAGCTATTCCTGCTGAACCTCCCAAAAAATGGATGAAGTCAAAGCCGTCATTACCTTTAAGAAGTGGAAAAAGGTTGATCAGCCAATACCTGTGCTCAAGTAAGGAAACCAAAAGGGAAGAATCGAGCCAAAACACATTTTCTCAAGGAGGACTCCAATGAAATACCGCATACCACCTCCATTTCCACAAGCACTTAGAGGTAAGAAGAAGGCATCTCGCCAGCGTGCATTTTAAAAGTCTTAAGGCAAGTGAAGGTTAACATACCTTTATTGGACATAATCAAACAAGTCCCTGCTTATGCAAAATTTTTGAAAGATCTTTGCACAATCAAGAAGGGATTAGGCATTGAGAAGAAAGCATTTCTCACTGAACATGTCAATGCTATAATTCAAAGCAAATACCCTGTCAAATACAAAGATCCCGGGTTTTCCCACAATACTCAGTCAATATTGGTGGAATTGCATAAATAAGGCATTGCTAGATTTAGGAGCCAGCAGAATCTTATGCCATTTTCAAGATACAAATTAGGTTTAAAGAACTTTTAAACCTACTAACATCACACTCTCATCGGGCCGATAGATCCGTGAAAACCCGGGCGGGATAGTTGAGGATGTCCTAGTTAAGATAGACAAATCTCTACTACCCAAGATTTTCAGGGTACTCACATTGAACCAATCGCTAGCCTAACCCAATCATGTACCAATCATTTTAGGAAGACCATTTCTGGCCACAGCCAATGCAATAATAAATTGCCGAAATGGAGTCATGCAACTTACATTTGGTAACATGACCTTGGAGTTAAACATCTTTCATATGAACAACAAGCAAAATTTGTTAGAAACTGAAAATCAAATTTCTGATGAAAGTGTTTCAATTGGTCAGTGTGCAAGAAAACAAAGTGCCCAGGAATTGCAGGGAGTGATCAGTCAGGGAGATGAAGAAATTTTGGTCTTGCCAACAACACCAACTGCAAGTCAATTGATCAATTCCAAAGCCATCAGCAAGGACCACATCAACAATTGGTCACCCAAAACCATGGAGCCAGCCCCAGCAAATGCATGGGTTGAGGAGATCATTCTCCTTGACCCCCCTTGAGTAATTCAGAAATTGAACTGGTTCGGTGTTTTCAAAAACCGAATTGCAGTTCCACACATTTTATTTTCTGTTTTAAGTTAATTAATTTTGTTAGTTTTAGTTAGTTTTCGAAAATTTTTAACTTAGCAGTTTTCATTTTATGGTAGGCAGTGATATGTTTGTGTGTAGCCTGTTATGCATGTATTAAGCCATTTCGGCTATATCAAAAGCTACTCAGTTTATATATATATTCAGCTTTTTGCATATTATGTTTTGTGTCCACTATGTGTACTTATGTGTTTTTCTTTCAAATTGGACAATTGAATTGCTTTAAATTGGAAGATTGACTCATCATTTTGTCACCTATATGCTAGAACAAATTCCATGCTTGAAACAAATTTTGTTCAGTCACTGTTCCAGCATGCTCAACTTGGAAATTTCCCCCTTTATGCTATGTCACACACTGCACTCTATATTGCTTCAATAGGTTGTAAATTTGTATGCCTTCTTCCACTTTGCAAAAACCGGCCTGTGTATGTTGGCAAACTAGGGATAGGTTTGAGTTACCCACATTTGAAGACCAATGTTGTCTTCCAAAAAGGAAAAGAAAAGAAAAAGAAAAGAAAAAGCAAAAAGAAAAAGAAAAAGAAAAGAAGAAAAAGAAAAATAAAATCGTGAAGTTTTGCCTTGAAACCCGAGCACGGTCCGAGGGGTGTATGGCGAAAGCCTTTGAAACCCGATGCCCTAAGCCTTAATTGGTTGGGAGTCATCGATTTAGTGTTCGTTACATGGGTGGATAGGTGAAGTTTAATGAATTGTAGGTGCTTGATTTTCGTCATTCTGAGTCCGGGGCGTAAGCCTTTAGAGTTAGCGGTCATTGATCCTTTCGCTTCGATGCCCTAAACCTAATTGGTCGGAGTCGGTGGACCCGCTACACGGAGAGGTCTTGGTGAAGTCGGATTTTAAGCATTGCACCCTACGATGTAGATGAATAAAGAAAGCAAAGTGTAACTAGCCCTATCTAGGTTGTTCAACAACTTAAGGCCATGTCAATGCTAGTTGGGGGGGAAACAAATTTTGCATTTTATCGACTCAATCTAGATACAAAATGAACCATTAGACTTAGGTGGAAATCCAAGTTGAAAATCATAAATGTGGTTGTTCCTCAAAAAATTGTGTTCTCTTATGGATTTTATTCTTGTATATAGGTTTTCAAATGTTGATTTCAATTGTTCAATTTAAAGTAATGTAGCTCTCAGATATAAGTACAATAACCTTTTGCAACACAACCTTTTGAAAATCACCACATGCATCTCAATTCTTATTTTGCATTGCTATGACCAGTAACGCTTCGGTTGGGGGTGTGATTAGTGCTCAAAAGTGCAATTTTGAACCTCTATATTAGATAGGTTTTGAGTGCTTTTTGATCATTAATCATGTCATTTATCCCAATCAAGTGTTCATGTCATCTTAGTAACACTTATGCCAATTTGAGGGTGTTTTTGGTTGTTTTGTAGACTTTATAATATTTGAACTTCAACCCCTAATGCAATGATCGACACATGAGGTTGGAATTTAGTCTCAGCCATCATCAAGCCTAAAAATCAATGGAAAACAAAATAAAAGCAAGAAATGAGATGCGCTTGAAGATGTGACGAGGAATGCACGGGAAGAAACAGTAATTTTCGCAACCCGTTAGCAACCAATTAAGAACCCTGCGAATTTCGCAAATCGTTTCGCAACAAGTCATAATCTCAAAGACACATTGCGAAATTCGCTAGCAAATCAGATCGCTATCATAAATTGCCACTCGACAATTTTCGCAACTTAGCGAATTTTCGCTAGCTAGCGAAATTGCAGAATCTTGCCAAATTCGCTACACCATTGCCAATTTCAGCTTAGACCCCTCGCTAAATTCGCTATTAACTATTGCCAAATTCGCTAGCCATTGCCAACCCGCTTAATTAGCGAAATTCTCCTCAGAATAAATTTCATGTGCCTCATCCTCTGTAATTAATGCAACCGCCTTCAAAACTTGTGAATTACTCTCCTATCCTATAACTTAGCTTAGTTATTAGGGTTTTTGGTATTTTTATACCTTGAGGAGTCCTATAAATACCCCTCATGTTTTGTAATAAGAGAGGAGAGGAGGGGGGGAGGAGAGGAAGAAAGACAAGTTTTTGGTGATTTGTAAGTTTTCATTTACTGCTTTTGTAAATAAAGTTTGTTTTATTTTAAGTTTTGCTTTTATTTTCTCTCTCTCTTTCTTCTCTCTTCTTTCTTTTCATTTTCCGGGCCGGCTACACACCTCTCAAGATGACAATTCAAGAGATGTTACTGCTTCCTTCCTTGAAGATAAGGAAGCTAGTCATGAGGGGTTAAGCATGTCATTCCTCATGTACTAAAAGTTATGGGTGTGTATTTACGGCCCTTATCTTCAAAATCCCTACTTGCATAAACATGGGATGTTATTGTCTTGGGCCAATACTCTCCCACATGCTTTAGATCCAAGAACTAGTGGACAGGTAATCGTGGGCTCTTAGATGGTCCTTACTTGCCTACAGGTAATATTCACATGTTGGGGTGGTTCTTCAAATTAAAGGTTAAATAACAAACATTTGCTTTTATTGTTTTGGCCAATACTCTCCATGTTTAGGGTTCTGTCGGGTGAGAGATGCACCAGGATTCTTTAGATGGTCTTTACTAGCCTAGGTCAATACTCTTCATGCTTTTGGGTTCAAAGGTTTCAGCGTAGAGATGCACTGTGGATTCTTTAGATTCTTACGAGCCTCTAAAAATGATAAAGAATGTTAGGTTTTAAACAAAAAGAGGCCATAACTACATCCTCGTGCTGACTCACATAGGAGGATAAAACCCGAGACATGTTTGCCCTCGCCTGCCAAGTTAGTGACCTAAATCTTCAAAGTAAATTTCTTCATTACATTTGCTTAACTTTCGCTTTTACACTTCATGTTTTTCAAACCATTCCCTGTTTTCGAATGAATTCCAAAGAGTCCAAATAGAAAGCCTTACCTTCATGCCTTAATGCAAACCCATTTTTATGAAGAAACCCATCCCCGTGTTCGACCCTATAGACCACTATAATCGCAAAGAGTTTGACTACGGCCAGGGAGCTTTTAGGTATATAAATATTGTTGATTTTAGCTCAGCCTACTGTGGCACGAATCACCATGTGGCTGCTGTATCTCTTAGAGAGAATGGGAATAGATGTAACTTGATAACTTTTGGTCTCACCCCATTCAGCCTTAACCAGACTCGCATCCCGAGAAACTTTCCTGTGTGTTCATTAGGATCTTCAAGTGGGACACCCAAGAACCGGTGTCAGCCGCATCTACGGTAATTAGTGCCGGTTTTAGTTCAAAGTCGGCTGCACGATAGCAGGTCAGTTTGATTGCCGAGTATTCGCCTCAATGACGGCTTCCAAAATTCCTCCTCCATGGTATCAAAGTGATTGAGGTCTTCGCCGTCCCGTGTCCCTGGCCATCCTCCGCCTTTCATCTCGCTACGGTGGTGTTTTTCGCTTCCTTGTCTTTCTTAAGTTGCGAAGTGTTTTCTCTAATTCAGAATCAGCTGGAATCAGATCAATTTTCTGCTTCCTATGCATCAAAGTTTTTCTGAAAGCAAAACACACTCCCATTAATAGGATTAGTCAAAACAACAAATATATTCAATATGGTTTGTTGTAGGTTAGTGGTCAAAATGAACCACTGCTTGAAAAACTATTTTTGTTCTTTTTCTTTAAATGTCCAAATTAGTATTTCCTTCTTTTATCTGAATATTGATCTATCAAATTCTTTTCGATCCCAGAATTCACGCCATAAATCCTGATGACCTTTACCAAAACACATATACAAATTAATCATTTTCACTTTGGGTTCGACTGGATATACTCCGTAGTCGCCACGTGCCTATTAAAGTAATAAAATGGATATAAGTCCAGATATCGATCCCACAGAGATCTCAAGAATTTTAAATCAACTACCC
Organism: Tetrastigma voinierianum; assembly: GCA_016808115.1. NCBI lineage: Eukaryota > Viridiplantae > Streptophyta > Magnoliopsida > Vitales > Vitaceae > Tetrastigma > Tetrastigma voinierianum. The sequence goes on along the minus strand of JAEQBH010006298.1, from coordinate 35,920 downwards.
TGACTACTCAAGCTTCGTACTATTTGGACCATAAAGTGATATTGAACTCCAGCTTAAGAAGCTGGAAATTATACTAACACGAGTAAAGTAAATGAGCAATCAAATAAACTGGAATATAAAGAATAAAGAATAAAGAATAGTTAAGAAAACAATGGACACTGAATAATTATCTTTTAGAGAACACATCAAGTATACCGCTATTGTGAAGTACCACCTCGTAGTTAATACCTATAAAACTTCTTGAATATTTCAAAGTTTTAAAATCAGCCCAAGGCGCGAGCGCAAAGCCGATCTCTCCACACTCCACATTTCATTATCTAATTTTTCCTGATTCTTTCGAAGACAGGGAATGAGATAACTACTTTTAAAAGGGATTTCCTTAATCTGGGTATTTTTCTTTTGCAATACTTCATACCCATTTTGTGGACTGTAAACCTTAGCTCCCAAGTTATCGATCAAGCAAGGATATACAATCTCCGTGGATGCTTCAAAATTAGAATAGATCACCCTCTCCTTGATTAGATCTCGCCTAACACCGGGATTGGCCTCACTATTCGAATTGAGGTGAACTCTCTCGCTTTGTTTAAATTGATAACTCATTCAACTCTTTCTTCGATTTCAAGTGAGAAGAGATTTATCAAGTAAACTTGCAGTGCTCATTAGATCTCAAATAGCGTGTTAATATACCTTCAAGCAATTGTTCAGAATTTTAGGATCATTTTCTTCGTGTCACTCGCAGGGCCTCCTTGAAATCAGAGCAATGAGACAAATCTTATAACGGGTATAAGAAACTGAGCACCCGCATCAAAAAACAAGAAACCCAACACCGTAAGTAAATCTTATACTGAAATTCAAGAGCTGCCGAAACGACATGAAAGATAATTTTTACTATAGCATTCACTTAATGGAAGTCGGATTCTCAATTACTGAATTACACGCTAAGATTCCTCCTGATCATAAGAATAATCGCACCGAATCGAAGAGTCAATTTTGCAATTATTCAACTTCAAACATTCCGGTGTAGTAATTAAAAGAATGTAATTCTCGTGATTCACCGCTTCAAAATCGACAACATACGCATCCAAAATAAAACGAAAATAAAACTATAAATCTAATCTAATCTCTAACTATCAACATTGAAGAAAAGAAAAGAAAAGAAAAGAAAACTAAAAAGAAAATAAAGAAAATGAGCCTTTCGCCTCCCCGCACTTCTCGCCCGTGTCACCGCCAAGTCAGCTTCCTCTTCCGGTAGTCACAGATTTATAAGGTTTCGCCTGGGCCCTAATCCCAAAGCATTCGGGTTGTGGATTTCAAGTGGACGGCCTGTTACTGCTCAAGTCGCGACCTCAAATCCCTTGTCATGACATCATCCATGTCGCGAGTTTCATCGACCCACGCCGCGATATCAACTTAAGTCTACGCAGCCTTGACCTGATCGCTCATGATGTCGCTGACCTCAATCTCTGGTCAGACATCAACCCACGCCTTCCGCAGCTTCAAATGGATGTTCTGGATGTCGCGACATCAATCTCTTTGTCGCATATCAACCATGGACTCCGCAGCCTTCCAACTTATAACGCTCATGTCGCGACCGGGTCCCTTGTCACGACATCACTTTATGCCTTTGCAGGCTTCACAGTTTCTTCCGATGTCGCGACATCGATGTCTTTGTCGCGACATCGCCAAGTCTTCTCGTGAGCTTTAATTGAACGTTCATGATGTCACACATCAATCTTTGCCGTGACATCACTTTATGGCTCGGCAACTTTAACTGGTCGATCCTAGGTGTTCACCGATCTCATGTCGTACATCGACTTAGTTCTCTCGGAGGCTTCAACTGCTGTTTTGGTGTCGCTGACGCCATGCCTTTGTCGTGACATCGCTTAAGGAACTTACAAGCTTCCACCGACAGCCTTGGTGTCGACAACAATCTCGTCGCGACATCGCCTTACGGCTCAGCCTTCACTGAGCGAAATTCTCGGCTGTCGCGATATCAATCCCTTGTCGCGACATCACCGTATGACTTGCGTTTCAACCGGTCGCCACCGATGTCGCGACTAATCCTCTCGTCACGACAACAACTTGAGTTACATCGCCTTCATCTCACCAACCCTCGCCATAGCTTTCCAAGGTGATTCTCCACGTAATTTCTATCAAATTTCTTCCATGTTTCCTGATGTCGCCGGCTGCTTCGATCATTCGCGGATGTCGCCGATTTCTTTCATCATCATATCGCGATAGCTTAACGCTTTTAAGGACTGGCTTCGTATGTCATTGTCGATGTCACGACGGCGCATCCGCATGTCGCGACATGAAGTCTTCTTCTTCTTCATTTCCTCGGGTTGCTTCAATTGAGTTTCTTTAACTCTCAAATTTCGCCTTTGTTCTTCAAGTAAGCTTCGCTGACCGGAGTTTTATCACGCACTGATATATGCATGTTGATTGCTGCCAAAGCTTCACGACATCAGGTTCCTTTATCTTTGTGCTTTTCACGCAGAACTTGCTTCACCTAATCATCCCCATTAACGCCATCCACCTTTCCGCTTTTCCGCCAATATTCTTCTTTTTCTCGAATTTCGCCATTTAACAGTTTGGTTAGTTATTCCATAATTCTGCACATAAATCAGTCTTGTTTAGATAAAAATAGATCAGAAAAATGGACTAAAAATAGATGACTTTCAAGCTCATCAACGATATAAGGATGGTTTGGAGAAGAGTGGGCTATCATTCAAAGAGAGTTTGTCAGCAGATGGCTTATAGAACTAGCCTTTGCATTGCTCATGCTTGTTTTTGAAGCAAATATAAGGCATACGGTTTGATGAAGATAAAAAAAAAAAAAGAAGAATAGACTGAAATTAAATGACTCAACCTTAAAAATAATGCATAGACCAAGAGTTTTAAGAGCAAAGCAGGAAAGACAGAGATCATGAATGCAGAAAGTGTGGAATGCAGTATAGTTATCACCTGTGATTAATGTCATCAACATAAACAATGATAAAAATCAAGCTACCATTGTAGAAGAGTCTGACGAAGGTGATCAAACCAAGCCCTACGGGCATGTTTCAGACCATAGAGTGCCTTGTTGAGTTTGCACACAACTTCAGTGACAAGAGCTCTTCTAATAATATCAAGCTATTGTGCTAAATTTGTGGAAAGTCAAGGCACTCAGCCCTAAAATGCTATCATCGTTTTGATACGAAGCTCTCGTACCTTAATGCCTTATGCTCCATCATCTTTTAATCCTTCAACTCGGTCTACTCAAGCCTATATTGCTACAACGGCCTTTGTACAAGATCCAGCATGGTACCTAGATAGTGGTGCCACACACCATACCACGTCTAATCCGACTTCACTACTGGCCCAAAATCATAATACAAAGGCTCAAGCATGTTAACCGTCGTAACAAATTTCTTACCCATCTCTCACATTGGTAACTTCTCTCTTGGTACCTCCAAACCTCTACATCTCCGTAATATTTTGTTGGTTCCTTCCATAATGAAAAATCTCATAAGCATATCCAAATTTACCATCAATAATAATGTCATTGTTGAATTTGATGCCTTTTGTTGTTATGTTTGTGGACAAGTCACGGCGCATTTTAGTCCTAGGTCATTTTCATAATGGCCTTTATCAACTTGACATTCCTCAACATGGTTCTTCCTACAGTAATTTACCTTGTAGTTCTCCGCCATCCTCTTCTTCCTCGGCTTTAGTTGTGCAACCTAATTGCAACACTAACTCAGTTGCAACCTACTGCCATGTTTGCTCCTCCTGCAATAAAAAACCCCACCAACTCTCCATATGGCATGACCCACTGGGTCATCCTCATTCGACCGTGCTTCATCAGGTTCTTCAACATTTAAAGATCCACACTGGCCCTGCATCAATTATATCCTTTTGTGAAGCCTGTCAACATGGAAAGCTTCGACAATCCTCATTTCATGTAAAGACTTCAACGAACTTCATCCTTTCAACCGATACATCTCGTATGTGGGGGTTGGCTCCATTTGCTTCGACTGATGGCTACAAGTACTATGTGTCATTTGTAGATGACTATACAAGATATGTTTGGGTTTATCCACTTCGGTCAAAATCTGAATTTTCTAATATTGTACAAAATTTTATCTCCTTAGTTGAAAGACAATTTACTACTAAAGTTCAATGTATTTAATATGATTGGGGTGGTGAATATCGGAGACTTCTTCCAAATTTTACAATCTCTTAGCATTTTGTTTGGGGACACTTTTGTCCTTTTGTTCATCAACAAATGGCAAAGTTGAGAGAAAACATCGAAGTATTGTTGATATTGGCCTTACTCTTTTGGCCAAGGCATCATTGCATTTGAAGTTTTGGTGGGAGGCTTTTGAATCTGCTACTTATTTGCTTAATCGTCTCCCAACTATGGTTCTTCATAATAAATAACCTTTTGAAGTCCTATTTGGTCATTTACCCAATTATCATTCCCTTAAAGTCTTCAGATGTGTCTACTACCCTTACTTAAGACCCTATAACCCTAATAAACTTCACTTTTGTACATCCCCTGTCTTCATTCCCTTTGGCTACAACTCGATACCATGATAAAAGATATGAAAACTATAATATTCTCATTATCGTGAGAGATTTTTTTTTTTAAACACTACAACCTAAACTCGAGAGTGGCTACTCAAATATATGCGTGGAGCATTCTAGAAGGAGAATCTTATCTCTAACAGATTGGAGTAGGGGCGGTGATTACACGGGTTTTATTAGAGTGGTGCAGCGGTGTATCATACTTATCATACTCACTAGTTGTTCAGAATTTTCTTTAACACAATCAGGCTTTGGTCAGCGAGTCCGAGGAATGATATGCCTGATGTGATATGGGTGGCAAGCGATACAGGTGTTCTTTTCCAGATGCCCGATATAAGTGCGTTAGCAGTTGGGCTTGATGCAATGGGCTCGGGCTTCCCTACGTTGGGCTTTTTATCCATGCTTTCACTATGTTAAACACCTTACTTCGTGTGACTTATTTGGGATTAAACTTATCCCATTCCAGCAAAAAAATTAAGAAACAATAGACATGGTGCTTTGAAGGGCATCTCAATTGGCCTGATCTTAGGCTTATTCCCTAGTGGTCATTGATTGAACACCCATGGTTATTAAAATAATGGTGCTTTGAACGAAAGAGTGGAGGGAAGAGGTGATGCTTCCACAACAAATTGAATATAATAAGAAGATAGGTTTCGGGAAGGAAGGTGTGACGCCCCAAAACCCGGCTCGCTGACAACCCGTCAACCCACTGAATACATCATGGAACGCTCTAACCCCGACACTACTCACTAAAATCGGGCATAGTCTCATTTGTACGGGGAGCTCTACCCAAAGTACATAACCTGCCCCAACGACCACACAGGGTCCACACATGGATAAAAGGAGTAAAAATGGCCACTGGGGCTCCCCCGCAGATCAACACTCACACAATTCATATCCCAACCAAATATATATATATATATATATATATATATATATATATATATATATATAGCATGGTTCAAGAGTTGATAATTCACTCTTATACAACATATATTAAAAGTTTAAAAACATTCTAATACATGTATCCAAAACACTAGCAAGCCACAACCCGACTTTCTTTCAAAATCGCCTTTTAGGATGAGTCGTCTCCCTTTGTACGCTCCCCTATACCAAATAATATAATTCCTCAATGTGTGAGCTCATGCCTAGTAGTGGAATCACCTTGCACTCCGGCAGCATTCCCACCTAAGTGCATATGCAATGATCCTATGTAAACACACATTTAAGCAAATATGTCATCCTACTTGAATGTCTAAATGACCAACCCATATCCCGAGTCTTCACCGACTCCCTCACACTTGCCCAAGCCATGTATGAGAAGCATTATTTTCAAAACAAAGGTATTTGTTTTTAATCAGGAACCCTCTGGTTATAAGTAGTGGACCGACTGGAGAATTTATTTAGTGGACAATCCTCCGATGTATATCAATCTGGGCCGACCGACGATCGATATTTTATATGGACTACCCGATATTGTAATGGACACACTCCGATAATTATTATTATTAGTCAAATTCCTCCGAAACACTTTCGCCCACCTCATGCACTCACTCCTATTGCTCTGTGGTGCCCCAAAGGGCACTGGAATGCATGATGTCAATTCCAATACAATTTATATAATACATGCAAATATATATAACATGATATACATTTACATAATTTAATCACACAAACATGTTATGCAATTTCACAATCCATTACACCAAAAATTAGCTCACGTGAGCTAATTAACAACCATGAGCAATTCGATTTGAATTACTCAACCAAATACATTATTTAACAAAAATATTTCGTGAACACTATTCACATGAACAAGAAAACCCTGGGTTAATGCTCACGCGCCACTATCCAACATCGACACTCTTAATTTCGTGAAACCCGAAATTCATGGCCATTTCTGACCTTATACACATCAAAGCATAATTTATAGCACAAATTGTACACTAGCAGCCCTAAAATAGTTCGTGGATTGCACGGACTGCCCAAATGAGCTCAAATAATTTCCAACAATTCGGTCCCAAGTTTTGGGACCGATCAAACGGCCGTTCAAGGCCTCAAACCACTCGAATCATCTATCAAAACACTTAAAGCGAAAATAAACCAAGTAGAATAAATCCCCTACCTCATGGAGTTTGTTGAAACTCTTCAAAATCGGAGCTCCACGCGTATCTCACAAGATAGAACGCCTTTCCTTCGTCTCCTCGAAGAATTCCAATGATCTCGATTGGTCTGCATCTGTGAGAGAAGTGACTTTCTCTAAAAAATCAAAATCTCGCACCTACCCGTCCAAATTTCTTCTGCCCATTTTGGTCTTTTTTAATTTGGGGAAGACAGCACTATTCCCAATTTTGTCTTTTCTTTTTCTTCATTTAAAACAAATTTATAATGCCATCTATGTCCTCAAGCTCGATTTTCAACATTCGCACCATCTCCTGCCATCCATTTCCATCATCTCTACTCATGCAATATGTGTCACATGAGTACACGGTTATAGGTGACTTTGTCACTCACATTTCGCTTCTTTTTTACTAAGACCCGATACTTGATGCCTCGAAAAACGTGTAAATTTCGACTGTCTCGAAATTCGACGAAATTCAATGTGCTAGCTAGATTTCGCGAGACGATTCTAATGGTAAAATACGTTTCATCATCCGAGATCTAGAGAATAAATTTTGGATTTTTGACCGAAATTACGATTTTACCCTTTTTCCATAAATTGGAAATTTCTTGAGTCTTACAGAAAGAGAATAAGCCGGAGTTGTCTTTGTAGTGAAGATGGAAAGGCCGAGGGTGTTCATGTTTACTCTCGGTTATTTCTCTGAGCTTTCTCCAAAACACCTTAGCCCGTGTATTTCCGTCTCCCAACGATTCCCCGCAAATCCAATAACCACCAAACCTCCGCCTTCCCTCCGTGCACCTGTGCGCAGCTCAATAGTAGCAAATAATGGGCACAGATCCAAAGACTGCCACCCCTTCCTTCCCTACCCAGCCCGACTACACCCCAACAGGAACCATATTTTAAAGTACCATCACCGCCCCCTCAACATGTTGATTGCAAGAGACGCCTGGGTGATGACCTGCGGATGTCCAACACGGCCAGACGATAATCGATATCTATGACTTTCGACCGCGCCACCCATGATCGCTCTCTAATGGTTATCACAGAGATGCGCCGGGTGATAATAACATTTACGTCCGTGTCTCCACCGACATCAAGCCACTATCCAATCGTATTCAATCGTTGGAATAAATTAAGTTTTTCTTTTAAAAATGGTTTCACTTTCATTTATTTATTTATTTTTCCTAAGAGTTATTAAAATATTTGAATTATTATACATTGTTTAAATGTATAAGATATGACTGCTCAAGTGTGCACCTGCTCAAATGTTTCAAACAATCGTGAATCGTATGTTCGCAATGGAAGTTTTGTTTGGAACCGCTTTTATTCTCGTCGCTTGAAAAAAAAAAACTCCTACCTATATAAAGGCAAAGTCAATGACTGTTTCAAGATATGTGAAAAACCTCCCAGACACTATGAAAAAAGAAAAAAAAATTGTTTCTTTTGGTCTTCATACAAGGAGAGTCTGACATAAACTTTTTGATCCCATTTTACATTCTTTGTCTACAAAAAGTTTGTTCTTCTCAACATTTTAAAGTATTTTGATTATACTAAATTTTTAGGCAACTCGATTAGAGTCTGATTCATCTCCACTCTTCGGTGTACGTGAACCTTGAGGAGTTCTGCCAATCTAGGTCAGATTCAAGCCGCCTGCAGCTCCATTAATACCTTCACGTAGGGAGGCTCAGTTTTAGGACAACGTTTCAACGTGCCTCACAGATCTTCAAAGGCTAGATCTTTCTAATTTACTTTTCATTGTTTTATATTGTGTTCAATTGCATTTATTTAATTGTTGTCAATAGTGATATTATATGCATCCACAATATATGATCTGCTGCTATCAAAACTAACTTGTCAAGTTGTTTCTGTTTAACAAATTTTATACAATATTTAGTTTAATTATTAAATTGTATGTGTTAGGCTTGTTTATTTAATATTGTTAGTTGTTGTTCACTATTTGACTTTGGTTTTTTTTGTTCCTGTGTTTTTTTGTTTTCTACATTCACAACACAAACATGGTCGCTGTGTAGCTTCCAACAGAAGTTATGTTTCTTTATAAATTAATACAAATTTTATGGACAAATAACTCTAAGTACCACTCTGACTGTTTTCATTCATGTTTCAGGTGTCCAAGTGACATTATCCAACTTCTACTGGTCATTTTATAATAGAGACTAAAGTCAGCTCCTCCTCACATTTATCAAGTTATATAATGCCTATAAAGAGAATAAATGAATGAAGTTAATGCTAAGATTGGTTATATTCTCAAGCTTCCAAGTCTATTTTTGGTTTCTATTTGAAAGAAGGAAGTGTATGGTAATATATACATATACACACAAGTGTGAGCTATATTCAATCAAAATATTTGTTGCCATTAGTTTCCGCAAAAATTTTGTAGAGGCAATTGAAATTCCTTTTGGACTCCATCGTTGGATTTTATTTCTTATATTATAAATCAATAATCACTTTCATTTGAATAGGAAAATTATAAAAATCCCGAATTTTTAAAAGTACTGGTTTCAATATCCCGAACTAAAAACTTGCTTTTAAATTTTAAAATATACCAACTTCCATATTTGTCAGAGTTCTAGCCGGACAATCTGGAACCTAACTCCAAAACCCAGACCCTTGCCTACGTGAAACCAAAAACGACGCCATTCTTCGCTTTTCTTTATAGTTTAAAACACATCGTTTTATAGCTTTAAAAATGAGGTCGTTTTATAGCTTTAAAAACATTGCTCTTCTTAACGAACTCACAAGTCGATCTCCTTCTTCTCGAATACACCATCTTCCATCTCAAATTTTTATGAAGCTCATTCCTTCTCTAAATTTAATGCCCATCTAGTGAACCTTCGCTCTCCTCGCTTATCTATCTCCTGGATTGCTTCTCTAGATTGTTATCCTGTAAGGGTTTCTATCTTATTTCCGCATCATTCGTTATCAGGTAAATTTTCTCTCTCCTCTTGTGTGTATTGGTGATTTGGTTTTTAGGGTTTTGTGTTTTTCAATCAAATACGAGATTTTAGGGTTTCTCACCTCTTATCTTTTTCAATTCAGGATTCCGATTAGTTTACAACATTTTTTTTTTTTTAGATTTTAGTTTATGTATAGTAGTCGACTCAGTGGTTCTCGTTTTCATTCATTGATTTCTCTGTGATTTAGGTTTTAGTTTACAACCCTCTTCCTCTAATTTTTTATTCATTGATTTATCTTTTTCAAAATGATCAAAATGAAACACATAACAATTACTGATGCAAAATGATCAAACCATAACAGTTCACTATCACCATAACAGTTACTGAATTTCTTCAAACTAAAAATAGTTTTTATCAAAATATGGGATAAATCAGTCCATGTTCACAATGGGATGTTAGCTATCTTCAATAATGGGATGTTGGTGGAGTTGCATTTCCTTCAACGAAGATATTTGCGTGAGAAATGGTCGACTCTGCCAACACACTGGTTCTACTGCTCTCCTTTAAGTAATAGCTTCTTCTTCTTAATGATTGTTTACTCTCACTTGATGAAACTTTTGGTCTTCCTTTTTCCCAAACCAATGAGTAAGACATTAAATGAAGATGTCAATATGCTATCTATTATAAAAATTACTTGACAAACATAATAATACAAACTCGGTCACTTACTCGGAATTTTAACTTTGCAATAAACTCGAATTATTTTTCTTTCTCTTCACAAGTTCAAATGTTATATCTCAACTCCTTTACACAAATTATATGTCATTTGGATACCAAACCATCTCAACTTTCTTGTTTGTGTTTCAGGGATGTTGACAACTTCATTTGATTCTATTATTCTCAATTTTTTTGGCCTTCCTAGTTACACTCTAAATGGTGGAGGTAATACTTGTGCACCTGAAGCCTTAAGCCACATATATTCGCCATTAATTGGAAGCAAGCCACACCTCTCATATGTGGTGGTAAAGTTTTCCACATTTAAAAACTCATCAACATATTCAACTAAATCCCTCTTTAAGTAATGAATTGTTGCACATCCATGCACACAAGGAATACCTACAAAACAACACATAAGCAAGTTAAATAACTACATAATATGGCAAGTATGGAAGTAATGCTCCAACAACTGCAAATATAGTACCTGTCAAAGTCCATCACCTATAGCTATATACACATGTCATCAAGTCCACAGTGAACTGCTCTCTGAACATGCCCACTTGAAATTTATCCCTTATAGAGGTTTTGACAATGGCCACAAGCTTTGCATTTTTCTCTATACACAAATTCTTCCTAATTTAGACAAAATGTATATCTTGACTCTTTTCATTATTCGAATTTGCTTCTCCATTCTCTCCATCAAATTTTCCCATATAATCTAGCATTTTAAGTAATGGCTTTTCCTTCCTTTCCTAATATAGCAGTTAAATGCCTCACAAATGTTATTATCTATCATATCATACTTGCACCAAGTCTCTATGTATGGTCTATGAAAAGACTCGGGCCTCTATTCATTAAGTCTTCGTAGGCTCATTGGACTCGGGCCACGCTCTAGCAAGCTTCCTCCTTTCAATTGGTCCTCATTTGACACTGGGCCACATCCCAAAATAAAGTCTTCACAACTTCTCCCCTTAGCCTTTCTTTTTCCAATTAGCCCATACATGTCTAACACAATTTCTATGCTCGGCATTAGGCACCAAACTTTATATATCTTATCAGTCCCTAACCAAAACAAAACAAAAACATGAGAAATTATACATTGTTACTTAACCCTCATGAGAGATGATAAAATGATAAGTATGTAACATAAATGTATACCTTTTTGTTGATAAAAAATTGAAATTCACCAACCAAATCCATCCAAACGGACATATCTCGCACTTCCAAAAACACGTCCAAGACTATTGGTTTTCACCCTCCACAAATACCCAAGCAATAAAAAAACATCCTATTGTCATTGTCTTTCCCAATTACAGCAAGTAATGCATCACTAGTGACTGATTTTAAAAATGTTCCATCTAAGCCAATGATTAGCCTACAACCTTATCTGAACCCATTCCTTAACAAGTTGTAACCAACATACAATCTCTTGAATATTGAATTATTTGTAGTTTCATCTAAATCGGTCTAAATGATGAAAGATCCATTGTAATCAATCCTCATTTGCTCCTCTAAATACCTCCTCACCTTGCCATAATGTTCCTCAAGTGTGTCTTTTATAATTTTCTAATTAATTTGTCTAGCCTTGTAACACTGACATGAGTTTACCTTTACCCCATATTTTTCCATCATCTCAGCCTCCATTTCTTTCACTGGCCAGCTAGGATTCCTCTTTAACTTCTCTATGAATTCATTTGCCATAAACTCAGCAATATCTTGTCTATTATGTTGCACTCTATAGCAACTGTGCACATCAGTTAAGGTTTCGATCACAAAAGTATTCTCATGCCTAAGCATACTCTCTCATACACCCCAGCTGAGAACCTTCCCAATATCGAAAGCATCTAGTTTGTTTACTAGTGTTCTTACCTAACGTGTTGCATCCATTACTCCACTTTCTACAACTCATTTATATCTAACAACATCCTAACATTGCATCACCTGAACTTGTGTACGACGCAAGATCAAATCTTGGGTCATACACATCTTGTCTTATCTTCCTTTTTCTCTCTTTAACAAAGAACTCATCCTCATCAGTACTTGAGGGTGTCAATGCTCCATCATCATCGATATCAATATCACTACCATTGTTATCAGCATTATCCTCATCAATACTTGATGGTGGCTTGGCCAAAACCTTCATTATCCTCCCTCTCATTTAATGATTCTCCTCTAATTGCAAACTCTCCTCATCTTCCTCATCATAACCCCCACCAACAGAACTACACTCAACAACCATCTCTACATTTACATCCCTGCCTCTACCATCCCATTAACATTGTCACTGTCTTTTCTTTGGTTAGAAATCACAATAAACATCAATTTCCACTTTCCTCACCTGCGAGCATCATGTTAGTGTTTATCATTACTGCTAAACATCGTATATCTCATGCTTTTATGCTAAATCAGCACCTTTTTCATTCCTTTTCATGTTCAACCTCCTATCTCTATGTATATATTTTTGTGTAAATGAAGAAAAAAAGACAAAATCTGCCAATTGGGACAAGGAATGAAGAATTTATGCTATTTGCACTGGTGTTCGTGGACTACAACTATTCATGCTCAGGACCATTATCTGCAAACCGTAATAGCGAGTTGTTGTAGTCAATGTTCGGTGTAGTCACAACCATGGCATCTTGTCTTCAGCAATCTTGCAATGTGGTTGCGACCACAAACTTCTTCAACAAAAACCGTGGATCTCGCCTAGACATGGTCGCAACCATGAGTAATCATGAAGCTGCAAAACAATGTGACTTTTCTAACACAATTTTCCATGTTTTAGGCCGATTTCAACCCAATTTCCCAATGTGTATTTATGGATACTTGAGATTCCACGGAAGTCCCCTTTGGGTGAAACACCCTAGTGCACGTTTGAAGAGAAGAAGCTTCCTTGAAGAGGAAGAAGAAGAAAATGGAAGGATGATGATGAGTTTATTTTATGCTCATTTTATCCCTATGTTTTGTGTGTTGTTTTGTGGTTTTTAGATATAAATAAGTGTTCTAATGCCCTAAATGTTCATCTTGATGATTAGGCCAACCATGGAATGCATATGAGCAAAATCAAAGTGAAACAAACTGAAAAAAATGGAAAATCAACAAACACTACTACAACATGCAAAGAACAACTACCTGTATTTCTTTGACTTTAGCTAGAGTGGCTATGACCTTAAATGGAATCAAGATTTATATTTATGGATTCTACACTCCAATATATTTCCAATGGTATGAAGAACACCCAATTTGAAGTTCGAACGAGAAAGTTACAACCTCAAAAAGTTCACAGCAAAGTGTAGATGAACAGTGCATGCCACAGCATCACTGTTCACATGCATCGGCATTGAAGTAGGGAAGAAATTACATCTAGCACTAGTATGCCGCAACATCACTGTTCACATGTCAAAGCACGCGGCCGATTTTTTTTCACTCAAGAGTTTTCACCATTTTAAGGCCAATTTCCCAAGACACACTATAAAAACATGTTCACCACTTAAAATGACTTCGAGAAACACCAAATCTAGGGTTTCTCTCATCGTAAGCTTGAATCACTTAGAGTTTCCAATTTTTGTTCTTTTTACTTTGGAAGATGAAGAGAACTTGAAAAAGAATAAGACATTTGAGGAGAAGAGAATGAGGTTTTCACTTCCAAATATGTTTAATCTCTTCCCCTTTTGTATTTCTTTCTTTTGATAGTTGTAATTCCTTTTCTATTTATGTTTTAGTAGTTTTCTTAGGGCTTAGAAGTAATCAAGACTTGTTTATATGAATCTCTCTTAATTTCAGTTGATTTATGCTTTGTTTTCATACATGTGTTGAATAGTTCATTTTGTTCTTAATGCATGTGGGTAATTGGCCAATGCTTGCACGATATGTAGTTAAATTTGAGAGATCAAGAAGTGAGAATCCATTAGACACAATGAATGAATTACCATTAATTATCATGTGATAGAGATATAAGTGAGATTAGGGTGTGATGATGGGATTTCTTAGTTTAATGCTTTGAAATCAGGGTTGAGCAGAGATGTAAATACCTGATCCTAATAATTGATTGTGAGTTATTAAGAGAGATTCACATATGCATTAGTGAAATCACCATCAACATAATGAAATGGACATTAATTGATTGGATTATGAGGTTCACATAGGCTTGAATTTGTGAAATTTATGCCCTAGGGTTTTTAGTCTTGAGTGTTTCACAATAGATTCTGCATGTTAGTTTAGTTAAATTTGTGTCTTTTACAGATTTTCCATCATCTAAATAGAGCCTAAGCTAAACTAGAATCGTTACTTAATAGCTAATCATCGTAGGAGGATACTCTTAATTACTTTCTATATTACTTGAGGAGTCGTGTGCACTTGCACACATAGACGTATTATTTTATATACACGCATTTGCACCTAACAACTTTTTTATGCCTAATGGTTAGGATTGGTGTCTTTATTAATATTGATTCAAATAGCTTCTTCTATCTTCCCATTTTGATATAATTAGTCTGTTTTATTTATTTTCTATTATACTTTAGATTTTTTTTTGCTTTTGTTTTGTAGGAGTTCATTCACAATGATGCTTTCATCATATCAAATATGCTCTCACCAAAGAACTACAAAATTGGCAACGCTACCCTCACCTCTCATGGGAGATAAATCAAAATCCTCCTCAACCTCTACAAGAGCAAATGACAAGTCTTGAAGAAGCCATGGTTGAGTTAGCTAAGTCTCAAGCTCAATTAATGGATGAGACAAGAGCAATTTTCCAAATTCAATCAACCCAACTTGAGAGATTGGAGGTTCAAATTAAGTAAATAACCAAGATAATTTCAAAAGAAAAAGAAAGGAGTTTGCTTACATTTGAGGAGCCTATAAGAGTAGAGGTGAAGGATGATAATGAACTAAGTAAGGTAGAAAAGGAGTCAACTTCTTTGGAACCGGGAGGTTGGAAGAAGTTAAGACTATTCTCAAGATGACCATTTGAAAGAGGTGAATGAGGAGTTACAAAGGGAGAAGAGTCCATAGAATTCAGAGGTGGATGAGTTCATCTTTGAGTTGAATGAGAGTTTGAAAGCAACCTTGGTGAAAAAAGCTCTTGAGTCCCTAGGATTCCAAGATTTTGTGCTCAAATAGCTACCTAGGCACAATTTTGGATTCTTAGGGATGGATAGATGAAAGAATCACCATCCAAGTCCTAGTTTTTAGAGTCAAGTTGGACTCTAAAAATGGAGCAGCTTCTTAGGAGGCACCCCAAGCTCAATAAGTTTTCTTTCCTTTTTCTATTTTTTTAGTTAGCTTTAAGTTTGTTTTTGAATAAATTTTCTTGCTTGATCTTGTGTTTCTTAGTTTTGATTTCAGTTATGAAGTTCAAAGTTGGCTATGAAAGGTGGCACCTGAAAATCGGGAGGTTTATACAATCTTGAGGCTTAAAGAACATAAATTTGAACAAGAAAATAGTTTCAGCATCCTCCTTAGTTAACTTTATGGAGGAAGGCACACCCATTTCAAAAGCAAGCCATATTCATTAGCGGAACAACTTCTCGAAGGCTCGATCACCCTCGTGGGAATTCTCCCTTATCTCTTCTTGCTTTCGCTTCACATTGAGGACAATGTTTAATTCAAGTTTGGGGTGGGTGGGGTGAATTCAAGAATTCAAAAAAAAATTCAAAAATCCAACTTTTGTTCCTTGCTTGTTTTAGTTATTTAGTTGTTCATTGCATGTGTTTTTATTTCTTTCTTTTGTTTGTTTTGTGTCTCTCATATGGTTAGGTTGGTACCTAGTAATGGTTTTAGAGAATGCCTGGTATTGTGTTTCAATTTTTCTTTTTCTTTGTCAAATTTGGGATATCTTTTGCATTTCTTTATCTAGGACTTGGAGTAGCTATCTTTGACTCTCGCTTCGAATACCCTTGTTTCTAAGAAATTATTTTCGATGAAACTCCTACACACACTAGGTTCATTTATACACTTTGGTTCCAACCACTTTTCTCAAATTTGAACTTACCTTGAGAGACCTTAATTTCATAGGCAAAGGGGACACCCTGTCAAAGATTTACAATGTGTCTTAATAAATAAAGAAAAGAGAAAAAGAAAGCATAAATGTCAAAAAGAAAGAAATAATTGAGTTTACTCATTTAGGTGCTAGGTATTCTAGTTGATTGTTTGTTTGGGTATTTGAAGTGGAGCGAATGTCCAAATGCTCCTTAACCGAACTGGTGTGAGTCACCAAATCCTCTTTTACATGACACTTAGAACTTCCATGCATTGCAATCCGCTACCTAGTTTTATGTTGTTGAATAAAAGATACGCCTCATCTATTTTTCTTAGTTAATTTGTAGCTGGAGTTTAGTTGAAGAGTGTTTGAGAATCATTGTGTACATTTGATTTAAAAAACATATTTCTCCTTCATTAAGTTACTTTAGGAAAGATCATTAAGAACTTTTAGGTACTTTCTCGATCAACATGCATTTATATTCCTTGTCCTTTAGAAATCATAAATGTTTTGGGATCACATTTTAGCTAACATGTTTTCTTAGAACTTCTTCCATGCTTTCTTAACTTGTACTAGAACCATACTCATACCTCATATTCATTCTGTTGTTTTGTTTTTATGTTTTATGTTTCCCTTTATTCGTGACAAGCAGAAAGATTAGAAGCTGCGTAATGAGTATATTTTTATACTATTTTATCCCTATGTTTTGTGGGTGTTATTTTGTGGTTTTTAGATATAAATGAGTGTTGTAATGCCCTAAATGTTCATCTTTATGATTAGGTTAACCATTGAATGACATTGAGCTTAAATTGAAGAGAAAACAAAGAGAAAAAGTGGAAATGAATCAACACCGCTACAACATGCAACAAATAGATGATATTGTATTTCGACCTTTTGGGTATATGTATAAATGGCTCCTCAAATGGCATCATTATTTATATGGATAGATTCTACACTTCAAGATCTTTCCTCGAATGGTACCAAGAACACCCAAATTAGAGTCTACCAGAAAGTTCATAGCAAAGTGCAGATGAACAATGTATGTCGTGGCATCACCGTTCACATGTCTGCGGGCATTGAAGAAGGAAAGAAATTACATCCAGTACTAGTATGTTGTGAGTATCACTGCTCACATGTTGTGTGGCATCGCGGTCTAGGGACGCATCAATTTAATGTTGCCCATTTTTAGGACTCCATTTCCCAAGACACTATAAAACATGCTTCATAGATTTTTTTGTCGACTTCTAGTGGGAGAAATTCAATCTAGTGTTTCTCTATCCTAAGCTTGAATCACTTAGGGTTTCCAATTTTGTTCTTTTGACTTAAAGAGGAAGAGAACTTGAAGAAAAGAAGTAGTTTAAGACATTTAAGGAGAGAAGAGAATGGTTAAGTTTTCACTTTCCAAATCTCATGCCAATTCCTCTTCCCTTTTGTATTTCTTTTCTTGATAGTTGTAATTCCTTTTCTATTTAGGTTTTAGATAGTTTTCTTAGGGCTTAGATGTAATCAAGACTTGTTTATATGAATCTCTCTTAATTTCAGTTGATTTATGCTTTATTTTTATACATGTGTTGAGTAGTTTATTTTGTTCTTAATACATGTGCGTAATTGGCCAATGCTTGCACGGTATGTGGTTAAATTCAAGATATGAGAAGTGAGAATTGAATTAGGCCATGGATGAATTACCATTTAATTGTCATGAGAGTGAGATTAGGTGTGGTATTAGGATTTCTTGGGTTTAAGGTGCCTTGGAAATTCAAAGCTGAGCAAAGATGTAAAATACTTGATCCTAAGGATAGATTTGTGAGTTATCGAGAGAGATTCAGACATATGCATTAGTGAAGTCACCATCAACATAATGAAATGAACATTAATTGATTGGATTATGAGGTTCATATAGGTTGAATTTGTGGAAACTAAAGGTTCCTAGGTTTTTAGCTCCTTGAGTCTTTGTTAAATTAGGATTTCGTATGTTATTTTAGTTAAATTCTCAGGTCTTTGCCGCATTTTCCATCAACCAAATAGAGCCTAAGCTAAACTAGAATCGGTACTTAATAGTCAATCCTTGTGGGATGACACTCTTACTTTCTATATCACTTGAGGCAACGTGTGCACTTACGCACATTGGTGTATTATTTTATATACACGCATTTGAGCCTATCAAATGAGAAGGAGCTTTCACGCCAATCTATTTACTTCATCTCCTCTATCTCATTTTATCTCTCTGTGGTTGTAATTTTTTTCAGCCATGCTTAGTTAGTTTCTTAGGGCTTAGATGTAATCAAGATTGGTTTGTACGAATCTATCTTAATTTCAATTGATTTATGTTTTATTTTCATATATGTTTTGAGTAGTTCATTTTGTTCTTAATGCATGTGGGTAATTGGCCAATGCTTGCATGATGTGTGGTTCAATTCGAGATATGAGAAGTGAGAATTGAATTAGACCATGAGTGGATTACCATTTCATTGTCATGAGATAGAGATATAAGTGAGATTAGGTGTGGTATTCGGGTTTCTTGGATTTAATGCGCCTTTGGAAATCGTCAAGTGAGATGTACTCTGATCATAAGGGTATTGTGTATATTTTCCAGAGAGATCTGACGCAGCATTAGGTAAATCACCATCAACATATCTCTCTTAGTGTTTTTTATATAGTTTTCCTTGCTTCTGATGATAAAGCAAATGCTGCCAAGTTTGTGAATTGTTAGGGTGTGCTTCATGTTAGCATTTATCATTTCAAAACATCGTATATTTCATGATTTTGATGCTAACTAAGAACCCTTTTCATTCCCTTTTATGTCTTACCCCCTCTTAGTGTGTATTATGTAGAAATGAAGAAAATAAGACAAAAATCAAGTAATTTGGACAAGGAATGAAGAAGTTATGCAAGTTGTGATCTATGGTTGCAACCACGACTATTCATGGTCACAACTATGACTTAAAACCAAAAAAAGACTATTGCAGTCAACATTCGATGTAGTTATGACTATGGTCGCGACCATGGCATCTTGTTTTCAGCAATCTTGTAGTGTGGTCGTGACCACAGCAATTCATGGTCGTGACCACAAACCTTTTTAGCAGCCACTTTGATTCAACATTTTCAAAGAGATGGTCACTGCAATTATTGAAAGCATTCATGGCCTGACCACGCTTAATTTTCGCCTGAAGCCTCTAGTATGTTTTTGGCCGATTTTCGGGCCCACTTCCCAATGTGTGTATTTAAGGATACTTTGACACTATTTTAGAGTCCCATTTAGTGGAACACCTAGGCATCGTTTGGGAAGAAGAAAGCTTTCTTTTTAAGATGGGCCAAGAAGAAGATGGGAGGATGAGAAGGGGCTTTCACTCCAATTTGTATATTCTCTCCCTCTATCTCAATTTTTCACTCTTGTCATGGTTGTAATTCCTTTTCATTCACGTTTTAGTTAGTTTTCTTGGGGCTTAGATGTAATCAAGACTAGTTTGTATGAATCTCTTTTAATTTCATTTTATTTATGTTTTATTTTCATATATGTGTTGAGTAGTTCATTTTGTTCTTAATCCATGTGGGTAATTGGCCAATGCTTGCATGATGTGTGGTTCAATTCGAGATCTGAGAAGTGAGAAGTGAGAATTGAATTAGACCATCAGTGGATTACCATTTAATTTTCATGAGATGGAGATATAAGTGAGATTAGTTGTGGTATTGGGTTTCTTGGATTTAATGCGCCTTAAGAAATTTGGGGTTGAGCAAAGATCAAATCTTGATAGGCACATAGCGTGTATATAAAATGTACGCCTATTGTGCACAAGTGCACTAGTCGCATCAAGTAATAAAGTATGAAAAATATGAGTATCGTCCCACGATGGTTGGCTATGAAGTACCAATTCTCAACATTATTTAGCTTAGGTTCATTGATCATAAAATCTGGAAGACACAAATTTATACACTCAAACTAGAATGCAAGAATCCTAAATTAACAAAGACTTAAGACTAAAAACCCTAGGCTAGATTTCCTCACACCCAATTGCCTATGCGAACCTCCTAATCCAACACCACTTCCATTTCATTATGTTGATGGTGATTTCACTAATGCATATGCAAATCTCTTTCAATAACTCACAATCTACCCTTATGATCAGTTATTTTTCATCTATGTTCAACCCTATATTTCCAAAGGCACATTAAATCCTATAAACCCAATTACCACACCTAATCTCATATATCTCCATCTCATAAAAATTAAATGGTAATCCACTCAGTCACAAATTCAGATTCTCCCTTCTCAGATCAAGAATTGAACCACATCATCAAAACATTGATGAATTACCTGTGCATTAAGAGCAAAATGTTCTCAACATGTATATAAAAAATAGTAATCAGTGAAATTAAGAAAGATTCATGCGAAATAGAAATAAACAATCATTCTCATGTAAGATTCTAAACAATCAAACACTAAGAATGAAATCAAAGTGATTCAATTCCTTTAGGAAATAAGAATGGAAAGGGATTCTTGATTCTCCCTTCTCCCATTCGTGACCCAAACATACCCTAGGGTAATTTACATTTTCACTGCTTCTCTTTGCCCCTGCTGTGATAATCTCTGGTTTCAGTGATTGTGTGTTTCTGATTCTGGTTTTTGGTTAAATTTGATTGGAAATGGTGTTCTCAGGTGGTTAACTGCTTGTTTTGGGGAGTTGGGGTGTTGGTGTGCTGTTTGTTTTATGCGTGATGAATTTTCGGGGGTTTGCTTTGGATTTTACTCATTATAATATTGAATCATGAATCCCTAAGTTTCAAAATGTAAGACTAAAACCCTGAGAGTCATGGGTTTAGATATGGTTGCTTCTATAAAAGTTGAGATTTTGTGTAAAATTCAACGTATGGAATGAATCAACACTACCTAACAAAAAACAGTATGAACTAGCATGGTAAGGAATGCAAGTTGATACTCCTCTTTGGAATGGACAAATGAACAAAGTGTAATTAAAGAACAGAGGAGCAGGTTGATACTCCTCCATGGAGTAAGCATAGGATGGAGATGAAGGTTCATATCAATATTGTTGTCTCATTGAATGTTGAATGCTATTATTACCTTGGTGGGTGGACCTTGAAAATCATTTTTGATGCTCTGCTTTCCCAATTATTTCCCATTATATGGAATTCACACATTCCAACAATTTTACCTTGACGGAAATGTGAAAATATTTGTTTTTGATAGGTGTTGGAAATGTAAACATATCTTAAATGTAAACATATCTTATTCAGTACTTTAAGTGGATTGAATAGATGGTATTGAGTGGAATCAGATTAAAATGTCTCAAATAAAATGCTAAAGGACATATATTTACAGTAGTTATGATTATGAAATTAAATATTTTTTAAAATGAAACTATTAATTTTTTTCTTTCATAGTTCACCATAGTTAAATAACCGAGTTTTCTTTCTTTTGAATTGAATACTTGTGTCATTAAAAAAAAAAAAAATTTTGAATACTTACTTAAAAAATTATTCTTATTTTTAAAAAGGTGTGAAATAGTAAATAATTATACAAGGTGTATATTTAAAAATTATTTAAAATTTAAATTTAATATCAAAATTAGCAATATTTTAGAATTTTAATACTTTAATTTTGAAAATATATTTTAGAAATTATGAAGTTAAGAGTTTGATACCAAGTTTGAATTTAATTGGAATAATAGCAGATACTCGTCCTCTTTCCTTCAGCCAAACAACAAACCCTACATTCGAACCATGATCTGACCTCTCGTGATTACATTTGCTGCTCACTCCAGCACAATACATGTAGATGCTAGATCTAGTTGGTGGTTCTGGTCTTTTCGATTTGGCTTGGTCTCCTTCTTTGTGGTAAATCTTTTGATTTCAGCTGAGGCTTTTTCTTCTCCTTGTCGTTTTCTTTTTTCTTTTTGAAATTTTAGGAGTTAACAGGTTTTTTAGTGAAGCAAATCAAGAGAAATTTGAGTTTTTGTTTCCCAATTTTGGGTTTTCGTTCAGTTCACCGCCCAATTTTGGATGAACTAATTAAGTTTTGATAATTTTGTGCTTCATTTTGTTAATTCTTTGGCTGCATTTTATGGTTTGTGTTTTCTGGGTGTGTTTGGCGGCCGAAAATTCGTTGGAAAAAGATAATCATAAATTTGAATCTTACTCATCATTGTTGGAAAATGTACTTACCTGGCTGAAGTATTGTAATGGGGCTCGATTGATGACGTTCTTATTTTTGGTTTTTTTCCTTATTGTTAGTTTTCTCTTCTACAAGTTCCAGAAGCCAAACAATGCACAAAAAGATTGTTACGATCATTTGCTTTGGTAATTCTGAAATGTATGTGTTGTCTTTGAAAACCACATTTGGAGTGTCGGTGAAAAAATTAGGGAAAGGAAACATATTCCAAAACTAAGGCCTGTATGTAGTCTCCATCACTTCAAACAAAAAAACATGATAAACTAGAAAATCGAAGAGGATTTTTTTATTCTTAAAAACATAAAACAAGGTATTGTTAGAGAATGTCATTTATTTGTTTTCTCTTGTTTCAGGAAAGAATTTGTCTTAAAGATAATTATGTAGATTTGAAGAATGATTAAAAAGCCAAGCAAAGGTTATTTAAATTTGTGTTTAAAACGATTATTAAACAGGGCCTAAGTTATTTTACATCCACAGGAACAATGACTCAAACTTTCACTATTACCGAAATAGGGTTACATATGAGGGTATATATAACAATTTTGGATATGACCAAATTACCCTATTCCCTATTCCCTGAACATATTGTATCGTAATGTAGGGGCTTCGCCCCCACATCCTAACCTATTATTTCGTCCCCCAACAAAAGAGGATATGCATGAAGCGATTGCGGGTCGCGGAGTGTGGGGCATTTGTCCAACCCTTTTAGCTCCAATATGAGCCACATGCCATAGCAATTAATGACTTCCTTGCGTATGTAAATTTGTAGGATGGAATATTAAGGGATGATCTGCTTGTGATTTGCAATTAAGGAACTTGCTTGTGTTGATCGCAAAATAGTTACCAATAACAATACATGGATTGTCATCAAAGGAACATAAAATAGCATTGGAACAATTGTTTAGTAATGATATTGGAAGAGTTAGAATGGACCAGCTCACTATAGGAAAGAGATCAAGAGCTGTGATCTTTAGTAAGGAAATCAAGAGCTTATATGTCAATAAAAAAAGAAAAAGGGTGATGTCATATGTGAGAACTACTAGAAGAAAAGTTTTATGAAAAAAGAAATTCAAGGGTTTGAGGTTTATATTTTGTGTGTTTTGTTTTTGTATATAAATATTTTGGAGATGAAATGCAAATGATATTATTGCTATTTTGTCTGCTTGAATTACTACTTTATTTTGGTACTATTTTGGATTCCAATACCTATAAGTTGAAAATTGAACTCAACATTTGGGTCAAATATGTGAATTTGGATGCGGCAATTTTACTTGAACATGGAGCCAAATACCCTTTTTTTGTACATATTTCATGCTTTCAATAATTCAATTACTTGACATTTGTTAGGCTAATAATTAATTCATTAATTCATTCTTTTTTTTTTCTTTTTTTTTGAGAATTTTCTTTTAGTTTGTTGGAAAGCTAGAATTGTTATGTGATTTTTGGAATTTTGGAATTGCTTTTTCCTCTTATTTAGAGTTATGCAAATGTGATTTATGTGAAATGCTAGAAAAGTACTATGCATTTATGCTGAGTATATGATGCATTATAAGGCCTTACATGTTAGTAATTTCTTTGTATAAATTTTTGTATATGTTATTCTCATGGTGTGTTTTTATGTAATTCTTTCTAATATTGTTTGTCATTCATTTTATCATTCACAAATTCTCAATTTAGTAAACCTTAGAAATCCCATTCAATCATCCTTGTATGACAGTTGTCTCTTTGATCATATACTGAAAACATATAAGTTGAAAAGGTATGGATACGATTATTTATTGTGGTCATACTCAAGTTTTCAACTTAAATGTTTTGCATATGATTAGTGAAATTGTCTACAAATTATGCTTAGATTGTGCGTTTGGACATATTAGAAATACATAACATTTATGAAATCACACGCTTATGCTTTATCATTTTGATAAATTTCAATAGTAATTCCCTTGTTCTCTTGGTGCATATTTGGACAAGGTGACATATTGATATGACTTAGTTAAGCTAACAATTATATGTTTATACCTTGGCCATTTCGTGTACTTGGAGGTGTAGGGAAATCTTTGCAAGTATATCAAAATGAATGCTTTATCTGGTGATTGATTCATAAGAGTATGTTCTAAATGGAAGACTATGAACCACTACCTGCTATAGGAGTTTAAGATGATACGACATATCGCATACATTATAAGTCAATAGGAAGATTCATTTTTATGTGATTGAAGGATTTAATTTGTAAAGATATAAGAAAAATGCCAATAGATAAGAGTTGGATGCAAAAATTAAGAGTAAGCAATGAATATGATATAGGAGTCTCATAGTTCTTAGACTTTGCCTTTAAAAATGCATCGAGAAAAGAAATGCTCCCATGTCCTTACATTGATTTGTGGTGTCTCTGTGAAAACAGAAACTATGTATGACCGTTGTTGAAACAATGATGGCTGAAAATGTGTGATGGTTTGATGCATGGGGAATATGAGTTTTATCAACCAACAAAAACTAGCAATAGTGACACCTAATGGTCTGATATGCATGATGAGATGGAATAAATGTTAAATAGTGCATTGGCTTGTCGATACCCAAATGAGGGAATTTGAAGAAAGAGTCCATGTTCATGAGGAGTTTGAAATAATGGTTAGGGAATGCAAACAAATTTTATAATTTGTTGAGGAAGCGAGCATGAATTATATCCGGGGAGTGTAAAAATTTACAAAAGTTGTCTTTTTATCATAAACTATTTTCTTATGAAATGTCTTAAGGATGGAGCAATAATTGTTGGAAGGAGTCACTTCTTAAGGGTGAGACATTGCTGGCTGTGCTGACAAAAAAAAATGCCGTAGCCTTGCGCTCAAGTATATCAAGTGATATCTGCACTAGATTGTATATTTATTCAAAAGAGCATGCAAATGCGGCGAATGAGTGTAATGTGTGAATTGTCTCTGGAGTAAATCAAGTGATGTTCATCCTACAGATGAGTTCAATCAGTCATCAATGAAAAAGAAAATTTTTGTTAAGGTATTGCGTTATTTTCCCTTAAAACCAAGACTTCAAAGGTCATATATGTCATCGAAGACAACTTCTCACATGAAATGACATGTTGATGGTTGCATGAGAGGTGAGATGATTGAGGCATGATGGGCTCTTTAGCTTAGAAAAAATTGATAAATTTACACCACTTCATTTGAAATCTTGAAATGTTAAGCTAGGTTTGTAGTGATGGGTTCAATCCTTTTGAAATATGTCATTTCATAAAGCATGTGACCGTGGTTCTTATTCCGCAACACACCTTGGATGTGTATGGAAACAAACATTCTTCGTATTGTCACTACTGATTCTATTAAATGCACTGGGAATAGCGTTGATATACTTCTGACCATTAATAGATGAGTTGAATGAATTTAGAGGAGGTTGAAGTTGGAAACGCTATGATGCTTCAACAAAACCAAAAGTTTTGTATGCGTGCGCTTCTGTATGGACCATCAATGATTTCACATATCTTTGTAAAACCCGGTGATTTAGTTTTTCGAAAAAAAAAAAAGAAAAACGATAAATTGCCTCTACAGTACAAGTTGTAAACTTGAATCTAGATCTCGGATAATGAACGGTTTACTCACCGTTGGATTCATCTTGAGAACTAGTTGCCAGACCGAATTTATTGAATTCGAGGCAGGTCGGTTTTCACGATTTTAGGGCTTAGGGTGCTTGGGGTCCACAAATAAGTTTTGAGGAAAAATATCAAAAATTAATATGGAAAATAAATTAAGTAAAGTTCATTTGAAATAATTTGAACTTAAATCAAGACGAAGTAAATTGTTTCGGGGCAGAACGGGCCCGGACAGGTCTTAGACATGTGGTTCGATGTGAGCCACATCCTTAAAATTTAAGATAAGTTAATAGGGGAAATGAAGGAAAAAGAAATATCATTTCTTTCATAACATTAACCAGAGAGAGAAGAAAAAAGAAAGGAGAGGAAGTGAGCTTTCAAAGCTTCGCCCGACGATCTTGGAGTTCCGTTTAGTCGAAATTCGTTAGGCAGGAATGAAGTTCATCTATTCGGCGAGGGTTATGTGTGAATGCAAAATGGGTTGTAGGATCCAAGTGAGGTTGAAATCAAGGTTGAGTCAGGGAAATGTTCACGAACTACAGGGCTTCTTCAGCTTCAAGATTACGGATTCTTTCTACTTTGGTTTATTTTTCACCCTAAGGTTGTTTGGTTGTGTTTTCTGCCCTAAGGGGCTGTTTAGCCGTGTTTTTTTGTCTTAAGGGGCTATTTGGCATAATTTTGGGCCTGTTTTGATCCTACACATTGGCCGGATTTTGGGACTGGTTTTCGGTTGGGAAACGAAGGGAATTTGGACTCAGGTTCTTCATAGAAATTGTAGCTGCATCAGTGAACTTAATGTTAGGTTTTTGAATCTCTGACTTGGACCACTATAACTTAAGTTATAGTTTATTTCATTCCCGAAGCACCCACAGCCTGTTTTGACCATTCACATTGTCAAATTTGGGATTGGTTTGGTTAAGAGCTTGAAGGAATTTAGACTTAGTTCTTCATAAAAATTGTAGCGCTATCCAGTGAACTTGATGTTGGCTTTTAATCACAAAGATGGACCACTGACTCAGTTATGGTCATTCATTCCTTGGAGCGCCTGACTACGTTTGACCCTACAACATCCGAATTTGGGATTGGTTTCTGGTTCGGAAACAAAGGGAATTTGGACTCTTGTTCTTCATGGAAGTTGTAGTTGAATCAATGAACTTGATTTTAGGCTTTTGAAACACCAGGTGGACCTCACATAAGCTCAGAGTTATGGTCTGTTCATTCCAGGTTGCCATAACCATTTGTTGCATTGCTTATGTCCAGATTTTAGCACTAAATTTAGTGCTACTATGGAACTGAATTTGGGACTATTTTCACGTCCTGTTTTAGGCATGATTGAGGCTTGTGGATGGTTGGTTTGGTAGCATTTGGCTTGTCTCGAGGCCCGTTTCGGCTGTTTATGGGCATAGTATATGTCACCACTTGCCTCGAGATCGAGGTGTTGCATTTAACTAGTTTTGAATAACATGCTTGGTGATAGTTGTGTGATAAGATGTTGATATATGTGTGTATAAATATATTGACATGGAATGTGTGATTTTATGGAAATTGTATGCATAGGATATAATTGTCCATGGTACACGATGAAGTGTGCGGTTTTAGCATTGTCCATGTAGCATTCATTATGCATGTGGCATGATATAACATGCAATGACGCATTGCATTGCATAATACCGCAGGGGACATCCGGCGTGAATGGGTGTGAGTTTATGGTTGAAAAATCAACACTACGTTTGGTGTTTGATTGGGTGGGCTTGGTCAAGTAGGATGAAGTCCAATAGAGTCACATGGTTGAATAATGTGGTAAAGAAAAATTTGTGTCGGGTAATAGCAAGCAGGGATAGACACCCCCTTGAGTGAAAGACCCGTTAATTGTGGTTGACATATTCCAATCGTAAATGCAGTAAGAAAGTGTTGGAAGGCGTGTGAAGCCTACGATGGGACTGAATTCGCTACCCGATAAAAAGAAGACACATGAGTTTTGTATACAAATGATCATTGAGGTGTAACATCCAAAAACCTTATTTTTAAAAACAAATGAATTTGTTTTGTAAAATGATCATTTAATGTAATCTAGAAATGATGGATTTTATCACGCATGGGCTTTAGCATTGTGTGATGGGAGTCGGTAAGGATTTGGGTGTGATGGTCAGACAGGAGCTCGAGGGCATGGTCGTGATTGAGTCTAATCTCGTTTTCATGGCATGACATGTAGAAGTTCCATAGTAGAGAAATTGCATGTTTTTTACTTGGAATGTGAATGTGAATGTATGGAACATGACCGTGCATGTGGCAGAGGTAAAGGTAGCCTCTATAGGAAATAATTACTGCTGGCGTGGTTCACCCTTTGTAGGAAAATATTTGAGTGTAGGGGTGTACACAGTGGGCCAACCTTTGTTGAGCCGTAATTGTGAAAGAAAAGCGGGCTAATGGCTTTGATAGTTATTTTGTAATATATGTTTTAGACAAATCGGTTTATATATATATATATATATATATATATATATCTATATATATAGAGAGAGAGAGAGAAGAGAGAAGAGAGAGAGAGAGTTGTTGTTTAGCTCTTAGGACTATTGTGTTATATAGCCTTACATATATTTTTAGTATGGATAAATGAGCCGGTGGGACATGCCTCATAAATGGACACAGGGCGGTCATTGTGTTATATTGGTACCCGAATGGGTCATGTTGTTATATAATGTAGAAGTTGGGAATTGGATAGAGCTCACTGTCCAAGGAGACTCTGTCGACTTTTAGTATGGATCTGGTGAATGGACGTAACGATTGTGGTGACTAAGTCACGCCGTATCCACGAGTTTTCCGCAAGTTGACGGTTGGTCAACGGACCCCCAAGTTTTGGGGCGTCACATATGCAATCATCTTTACGGTTTAGATCTTAAAGGCGATTTGCTTGTCTGTTGTAAGCCGAGATTGTTTGTCATATCAATTACCAAACGAGCAATTTCGTCATGGTTTTGCTCCACGGCGTGACGAAAATTCAAAAAGATTTGGTGGCAGTTTCTCTGGCAGATTTTGCGAGTCCCTTTGAATGCGGTTTGCTCCCGGCGTGACCAAAAATTACTTATGCGCGAAGAATTATCTTTGGATCGGTTTTCTATGATCCTCACAAAAATGGACCATATGGTCCACGATCATAAAGCGATGTTCAAAACCTTTACCTCTTATTGTGGCCCGCTTAGTCAGTTATCTGTGTAACTGATAGGGTTTAGTCCATGAGTTGTATGATTTGGGGATGATTGGGCGGCGACATTACAATCTTGTTTGTATGAGTGTATAGTTGTTCTGATTTATGTATTTGAACATGGGTTTATATTCCTAATTGATATTTGGGACATTTTCTATTAATTGTTCTCATTATGTTCTTGTATGGCCAGTGATGATTAGCTACATTTATATATGTTGTGTTAATTCTAGAACTGAAAGTGAGAGTTAGATTAGACATGGATAGAACATCACATTTCACCGTAGTTTAGAATATTCACATAGACTTTATGTATTGAGTTAAATTCTGGGTTTTATTGCACTCTTAAGGCTTTAGGGTTGAATAAAGTGCAATACCTAAGTCTTAAGAGTAGAATAATGGGTCATTAAGAAGTATTCACATATTGCAATAGTGAGACTTACCAAGTATGGAGTGATTAGAATATTAATTGGGAATAAATTGGTCCATAATGCATAAGGATTAATCCAGTAGTAAACTATCTTTTCCTTTGTTTCATATATTTGCATGATAGATTATGATTTTAGTTGTTTTCTTATTTCTACCATCAAATCCATCATCCAAATAAAGTTAGGACTAGGATAATTTCGGTAGTTAGTAACCTAATTCTCGTGGGAACGATACCCTTACTTTCATTATATTACTTGATGTGACACATGCACTTGAGCACATAAACGTATTATTTTACATACATGCATTCGCACCTAGCACTCACCCATTTTAGCATATCCCAATATCCATGGTCATCATTAAAAAATGTAATTCCTTCACTAAAACCCAACCCTAGCTTCAAATATGCTATCCTCCTCATACCAGCATATATAATTTTCACGTTCATTTCCAAGTCAAAGTAAGAAAATGTGTCCCAGGCAAGACATCTAGACTTTCTCTTCCTGACATAGACCGTGGCCCGATTACATTTAAACATCCACCATGATGAAAAGTTTATGGTAGAACATGTTAAAGAACATGTAACATCAAACATTAACAAAAGAGAGATATAATCAAAATATGTCCAACACATAACAATATCTCCACAAAAATAAATTTAAACCAGATTTCATATAAATATGTCCCAAACATAAAAGGCATCCATTTCGGTTTATGGGGGAAGTTTAATACAACAATAGATCACCCATACCAAATCTTTCCGAAAAAATGAAGATTTCTTGACCATTTTGGTACCATGTCCGAAACATTTCAAGAATATTAATATTTCAAACATCATACCTAATGTTTTGGAAATCATCAACCAATTGATTTACCCAAAAAGAAAATAAAACCATATTTCATCAAATAATCTAAGCAGTTGTTTCATATTAAGAAAAATAATGGATACAAATAACCTTTCAAAAACCTTAATTACCAATTTTTTTTTGCCGTGGGAGTCGTCGAATACTTGAGTAAGAGAGTCACCACTGACCGATTTCACCGAAAAACAACACACCATAGACGGAGAGTTTTTGCAGGAATGAAAATTATAGCAATGGAAGAGGAAGATCGAGATTTTTAAAATCAAAGAGTGAAAATCGAGGTTATTTTTCAAATGATGAAAATGACCAAATCTTTCATTTCCAAGATTAAAACTCTGATGTTATAAAACGAGTTTAAAAAGCTTAAAAGCAGATCATTTTGAGTTATAAGGCATGGGCTTCATTTGTATGGACGTGGAATGAGACATTCACATTATATAGAACTACGTCATTTTGGTTTCCAGTATAGGCAGGGTCTGCTAGGTTCGAGTTGGTTTCGAAATGTACGAGTTAAGAACTACAGCAGGAAGTTGGTATATTTTAAAAATAACTTTTTTTGTTCGGGATATAAAGACAACACTTTTAAAAGTTCAAGATTTTTATATTAGTTGTCCCTTTAAAATACAACATAAATAAAAAGAGTTTCTTTTAAGTTATATGAAATATACCCTAATTCCTTAAGAGATTCTTGAAGAGATCAAAATAATCGTGTTGAAAATTTGTGCTCTCCCTCAACTCTTCACCATTATGTTTTTTTTTAGTATATAATTGATGGAATATATAACAACTTGTGGGATAAGAAGTAACTTCTATCAAATCTATGAATTTTGAAATATTAAATATTATATGAGATTTTGATATCTTTATTTATCATTCTGTAGCATTAATTTTTATATTTAAATAAATATCTTATAATAATATAGGCCACATAAATGTATCTGTTTCCCCTGAATCAAGCGCCAACTCCTCATCTTCATCTGTGCCGTTAGGGACAGCCTTTCTAATCTGAACTGTTGACGACTGTAAACCTCTTGGCACAGCAAGGAAACTCCTTTCAAACTGAATAAGACACCACGATGAAAAACCACTGTAAAACTATCACAAAGGAGAGAAGGACAAAACTCTCACCGAGGAGAGATAATTATATATATATTCCTTTTTTTTCTTTTCTGTCCTTCAATTTGGTAGATGATTTGCAACTTTGGACAGCTATTCGTATATAATTAGAGTGTTAAAATTCTTGCTTTATTGGAAGAGTTCAATAGCTGTGGCTCAAGTAAATGTTGGCATGGATGCTGCATCCAATATTCTAAAGTTCAGACCACTTACATTATCTGGATTAGCTTCTTTTAATAAGATAGGCTCAGCAAAATGGGATTCCTAAAACTAGAGGACATTTCAATCCTTTCCGATTGGATTTTTTTTTTAAACTAAAGAAGGTTCTTAGAAAGTAATCCAATTATTTTTTTACTTTTAATGTTTAATAAAAATAAAATAATAAATACAATTAATGCTTTACAATATTAAGTGTCATGTAATTTTTGTTCTATTTAAAATTAAGTTAAAAAACAAGCAAACAAAAAATAGACAAACAAAACAAATATCATCTTAGTCTACTCAGGAATTATTTTATTCTTGGATTTAAGGCATTGGGTAATAAAAAAAAAAAAAAGAAGGTTATGTTTGGTTCTCAAAAAAAAACTGAGGGAAAATATAAGAAAAGAAAATAGAGTAGAAAAGTAGATGAAAAGAAAAAATGAATGAAAATAAAAAAAAGTTAAATCCCACTTATTTTTTTATTTGTTGCTTTAAATTTATTTTGTTAATTATTTTTACCGCATCAATATAAATATTAAATAATTTTAAAATATATAATTTTTTAAATAATTTTATTTATATTTATTTTAAAAAAATTATTAAAATTAAATATAAGAAAAATTATTTTGCTTCAAGACTATTTCTTTAGACATTTACTAGAATCAAACACAACCTAGAGATGAATATATACATGATCAAGACTTTGAAGATAAGAGTGGTAGGAACAGAGACCTAAGCAATAGACATGGTGCTTTGTGAGTAAGAGAGCTGGGAACAATGATGTTTCACAACAAGTTTAATAGAGAAGAAGATGGGTTTGAGGAAGGAATGAAGGAGAATAAGCAGGAGTTGTATTTAAGCCGAAGTTTTATTAGTTAAAATATAAAAAAATATTTATTTATTAATTTATGTTTTATTTTTATTTTTTTTGTCTTTTAATTTGATGGATGATTTGCAGAGTTGCAGCTTTGGACAATTATTGGTATATAATTGGAGAGTTCAAATTCTTGCCTTGTGGGGAAGAGTTCAGCCCACTCAACTGAATGTTAGCTTAGTGCACACATTCATTTCAAAATTCAGACCACTTACATTTTCAGTTTGCCTTCTTTTAATAAGATAAAAGCTCAGAGCAAATGGGACTCCGACGGAAGGCACATTAATCCTTTCCATTAGTTTTTTTCTAAAAACTAATAAATGTTGTTGAGATGGTTCATTGATTTTTGAACTTTTTAATATTTAGATGAACAAAATATTTAAATACATTTATTAACATGTTTATGTACGTATTATTTAATTTTAATTTTATTGAAAATTAAGTTCAATAAACAAAAAAACAAGCAAATGAAAAACACACTAACAAAATAAATAGGGCTTATTATTCCTATTTTTGAAAACTGTTTTTGTTCTAAAAAATAAGAAAGGGTGGAAAGCTATCTCCAAATTAGGGTTTTTCTCCTTACAGACTTATGGAATCATGCATAAAGTTTGTTTTTTTTTTTTTACATTCTATTTGTGCGCATACTACTCTGGGTACATAGGTCATCCCAATCTATGTTAGAATGTCATAGTGGAGGGCTTATGGTGTGCGGTGTTCCATTGTTTGTCTGGCGCGTGGCATAGGAATCTTTGGGTTGTTAAGCCAATTTTGTTGTCTTGTGAATCAACATATTGAGGTTCAACATGTTCTCCAGAGTCGCTTTGTCAATTCGGGCATTCGCCCACCAAGAATGTTCATCTTGGATAATCTGTCCAAGTTTGAGTTCTATTTGGGCTGTCTTCTGGTTGTTTAAGCTCATTCCAGTTGGGTTCCCATTTTTTGTATTATAAAAAAAACAAGAACACGAAAACACCAGACCTCTATTCACCAAAATGACGTTCTATATGTTTTAAAAACTGTAATTCTAAAACAGTTTCTAAGCTAGAACCAAACAAATCCCTATCTTCAAAAGTCTATCAATTGATCTTTTATTCATTGTTTAGTGCCCCTTATGGAGTCACAGAAAGATTAAGAATAGCAATAGACATGGTGCTTTGAAGGGCAGCTTAATTTATCCGAACTTAGTGGTCATTGATCAATTTTCACCAGTTATTAAAATAATGGTGCTTTGAACGAAAGAATGGTGGGAAGAGGTGATGTTTCCACAACAAACTGAATATAAGTTGGATAGGTTTTGGGAAGGAAGGAGAATAAGCAGGAGTTGTCTTTGTAGTGAACAAGATGGAAGGGTCGAGGGTGTTCATATTTAATTCTCCTACTATTACTCTCTTAGTAGCAGGAGTTATTTCTCTGAGCTTTCCCCCATACACCTTAGCACGTGTATTTCCATCACCCAATCCATTCCGCAACCGATCACCACCACAACCTTGGCCTTTTTCATCCATGCAATCCAACCCTGTAGTTCTACAGTAGGGCCGCCCACAGATCCAGTACTGTCACCCCTTCTCCTTCCCTACCCAGCCCGACTACACCGTCGCCTCCGCCACCGGAACCATATTTTTAAAGTACCCATCAGTACCGCCCTCGACAAGTTGATCATGAGAGACGCACTTATTACTATAACTTTCCACCGCCGCCACCCACAACTCCCCCTAATGGTTACGGCATCGGGAGATCATGCCCTGGTCATGACGATATACGTCCAGGTCCACTCCAATATGGCCAGGACGATTGCATTGATATCTATGACTTTCCACCGCCGCCACCCACATCGCCGCCTAATGGTTACGGCCGGAGATGCCCTGGTGATGATGACGATGTTATACGTCCAGGTCCCCAATGATTACTGTCACTATCCACCGCATTCACAACAAATACAAGGTTTCCAGGGAACTTCAACAAGTTATGTTTGTTTATAACTTAATAAATTGGTGGAGAAAAAACTCTTTCAAGTATTCAATTTTGGTTGTCTTTCCATTCATGTTGCAGGTGTTGAAGTCATTATCCCACTGCTACTGATCTTTTTATAATAAAGAGAATAAAGTCATCCCCTGCTCACTTTTATCAAGTTGTATAACGCCTATAAAGAGAATAAATGAATGAAGAATGCTAAAGATTAAGGGAACACTGTGAGTTGCAGAGAAAATTGAAATTCCTTTTGGAATCCATATTCATACCGGTGGTTAAGGTTCATTTGGAACTTGGAAAGTATTATGGAAAAGAAATTGGGAAAAAAAGTGAAAGGAAATAAAATTTGGAGAAAAATAAAAAATAGGATTAAAATTAATAAATTAATTTTGTATATTTATTCAAACTCATTTTATATGTTTTTCTTTATCATATATATATGACTAAAATTTTAAAATATATAAATTTTAAGTAATTTTGATTATTATATTTGGAGTTTTTATATTTTTTTATAAGTAACAAAACAAAAAAAATATTTTTCTTAGTATTTTTTTCTATACTTTTTGTTGAGTAGCACTTCAAAGTCGTGGCTATTTTTAGTAGCCGTTTACTCGATCAAGAAGTGGGTCACGTACAAGCTGTTACAAGCTGTTTTTTTTCTTCACGTCTCCAAAAAATTGCTGCAGCAATTTACAATACGATCCACCACTTAAACTGTACGATCTACCACTCCGCTCCAAAATTAACAATCCCACACAGTGGCCACCACCCACTTCTCATACTCCGCATTCTGCACTTTCCCACTTCTATCCCATGTCTCCTTTCATGAGTTTATTTAAATGAGTTTCAGATCATGTAATAAATGTGAAGTGAATTGAATAAAATTTCTTCTGCAGTTTCGTTTGCTCAAATTCTTTTTTATTTTTTTGCATAACTTCCCAACAGTTTGTGGTATCAGAGCCATGTTCGGTTTTCAACAAAGAGTGAAGCAGATAAAAAATATTCAGCAATGACGAGCAATGGTGTGTGTCCATCTTCTCAACCCCTGATTCCAATTTTTAAAAAGGAAAACTACCATTTTTGGAGTATCAAGAGCTATGGGACTTAGTGGAGGAAGGATTTGAAGATGTAAATCCAACTGAGTCTGATCAAAGACTACAGGAGACTCAAAAGAAGAATACA
>JAEQBH010006297.1:0-138964 GCA_016808115.1 Tetrastigma voinierianum | reverse complement strand
GGAAGGTGTAGCCATTAAACTCCCAATAACACCCTGAGGTTGATCACCGTGCTGTAGTCTAAACTATCCCACAACCTCAAGCATATGCCACTCCTGTGAAGCTAAACTAGCAGGTACTCCCCATGACTTTCGACTAAGTGCGTCAGCCACCACATTTGCCTTATCATCGATGGTACTTACAGCGAAGTCAAGCAATCCTCTGTGATATTTCATCCATTTGTGTCATTTCATGTCGAGGACCCAATTATATAAGATATATTTCTGACTTCTTTGTGGTTCGAGAACACCGAACTATTATCTTCACCATATAGATACTGCACCAAATCTCAAGGCAAAGACTATGGCCGCTAACTCCATGTCATGTGTAAGTAATTCCGGGCCGTAGTTCTTCAACTTCCTCGAGAATCATAAGCAACCCTCCCGACTATATCAAAACATATCTCCAGTCATCCTCCTCTGGGAC
Source organism: Tetrastigma voinierianum (assembly GCA_016808115.1). Classification (NCBI taxonomy): domain Eukaryota; kingdom Viridiplantae; phylum Streptophyta; class Magnoliopsida; order Vitales; family Vitaceae; genus Tetrastigma; species Tetrastigma voinierianum. The sequence goes on along the minus strand of JAEQBH010006297.1, from coordinate 138,501 downwards.
GGCTCGCAAGATAATCGTGTACCTTATCCCCTTTCTCTCGGGACTATCATCAAAATAGGAGCTGAAGTAAGCCTCCTTTTCACCCCTCGGAATGCCCACTGCAAGTCATTCCACTAAACTCACTCCTTCCGCCTTAACTCGTCAGAAAGGGCTAATCTAGAGAAGTCCTCAATGAACCTCCTATAATACCCTACCAATCCCAAGAAAATGCGTATCTCGAAGATTGACTTCTGCCTCTCCCAACTCATAACCGGCTTAATTTTCTCAGCTCCACTGATACAACTGTTTCCGACACTACATGTCCCAAGAATCTCACCCCAGCAGTTTCTCAAAACTTGCACTTATCGATCCTACAAGTATTGAACCGATGTCCCTCTCGAGGGCCCTGACAACAACCCTCGGGCCGATCCTCTCATGCCCCCTCAACATTGAAGTAGATCAAGATGTCGTCAAAGAAGACTACCACAAACTGATCTAGATAGGCCTAGAACACCATTTGCATGAGATCCCATAACGCCGCATGTCAATCCGAAGGGCATCATCGTGGAACTCGAATGTTTTACTCATGTCCCGAACGCTGCCTTGGTGGATATTATCCTCCTTAACTCTCAACCGATGATAACCGCGATGAGATTCATCTCTGAGTAGACCCAAAACCCCTCTCAACCGATAAAATAAATCATCAATCCTCAAGTGATATTGACGATCGCACCCCCGTTCAACTGCCAAGAGTCAATGCACAAATATGGTCTTCGGTTCTTTTCTAGCAAACAAAACCGAGCGCCCCTAAGGTGAAGTGCGTTTTTGTCTAATGAAATCTTTGTCCAATACTCCTTTTCAGATCCGACCTCAGTTCCGCAACTGGGCAGTTATCCTATGCAAGAGTCATAGAAATGGGTGGATGCATCAAAGGTGTAACTCAATCATGAAGTCTACATCTCTCTATGGAGGTAATCCTGGTAGTTCATCCGGAAAAACATCCTTATACTCACAAACTACTCGAGGTAGAACCAACTCCTGTCTTGCCTCGTCTTCCAGGTTAAGGCTTGCTAGCCAACCCATCAACTGCCCGTGCCACCTAAAGTCGTACACGGCCTAGGGTAAAGCATCGTGCTTATCCCCTCGAAAATGTAACACAAACACCATCTGTGTGTGTAGCAATAACTCTCCTTATGATCACAATCAATGACGACTAACAGGTTTTCAATCCGGGCCCCATCCCTGAGGATGACATCAAACTCCGACATGTTCATGACCCTTAGGTCCATAGTCAGTAGAATCTCGAGGATCTTTAACTCACAATCCAGACATATCATATCAACACCCACCCTAGTTCTTAGGGGAAAGCTTACATGCAACAGCTTTTCCAAGGTCTCAACCTCTAAGCCCAATTCTTTCACACATGATGCAATGATGAATGAATGTGATGCACCATAATCAAACAAAGATCCTTACTCCATAAAGTAGATAGAAGAAACATACCTGAACTCGGATCATCGCCCACCTCTCGCCCGAGTGCCAGACTAAGATGTACACGCCCCCAGTCCCCAAGTCCCCGCCTGAGCCCTGCCCTCGTACCCGACACACGCCTTAGCCCATGTGGCCTGGTCCGCGAAATAAGAGGTGCCTGCGGTGGTACCTTAGGACCGACATCGCCTTCCTCGGCCCGTGCAGGTAAGGAGGAACAAACCGCATCTATGCATGCCCCACTCCGATGACCTGGTACGTAAGGTTCCATGTCCCCAGATCCCCGCTCCGAGGGCAATCCCGTCCCTGCCACCCGTGCCTGGCACTGTAAACACCCCTCTCGCCCCCGGGCCGGGGCTAAGAGCCTTAAAGTGTCTCCCATCTTAGGATGACTGATCCTAGCCTAGACCCCCCGTAGTCGTGGCCTCGTTTTGCAGGAAACCCCGTGAAGCAAAAGTCCTCTACTTCTTTCCCGAGCTAGAAGAAGAGAGTTGACTCTCCTTCCTCTTGCCAGTAGCACCCGCATCCCGGATGCTCCGTGCGTCATCCACTTCCGTCTCTATGGCCATATTTGTCCTGACCATCGAGTCCATATCTTGTAGGAGGAGTCCCACAATTTTACCCCGGATGGATAATTTCAAGCCATCCTCAAATTTCCTCACTTTGGCCATGTCAGTGGCCACATAATCATTCCCGAAATGTGCTAATTCGGTGAACTTAGCCACATATTCGAGTACTATCATGGCTCCCTGTCTCAACTCTAGAAATTCCCGAGCCTTTGCATGTCTAGCAGATGCTGGGAAAACCTTGCCATGAAGAGCTCACGGAACTCTCCCCCATGTCATCACTCTAGATTCGAGATTCAATCTAATCCCACCATACTTGGGATTCACCTTTTAGCTAGAACGCATCTAGTCTTATCTTTACCACATTGGAGGTGATATCCATAGCCTCCAATACCTTCTCGACCTGTCAGAACCAATGGTCAACCACCATCGGATCCCCTCATCCCATGAATGTTAGAGGATGATGTGCTTTACACCTCTGGAGGTTACTCGACCCTCCCTAACCCCGCTGTAATCTAGCTCAGCAATGGTGGCAACTCGGCAAGACCCAGCCTCTATAAAGGCCTGTTGGTAAGCACAGTGTGCTTGCCATTGCCCCGTGACGGACTTACGTCCCGTCGACTCGCCATCTACACATGTCGATACAAATTGAGATTTTTTTAAAGTGGTTCATAATGCCAAACACTAGTAATTATTAGTTCCTGAACTATCATGCTCATTTATTTTCCAAACCCCTAAGGTTATGTTCTCTAACCCCAGTGTTCGTCACTTTCTATACACATCCTATCATGCATATATTTCCCACAATTTGTAACTTATTATCACACTTGTAACACATTATTACACAATAATTCATAAAATTGAACAATGCATGGTCTAAACCCATCCCATCGAGCCTAGGGTATTCGTAGATACCTTAAATCTAATACCAAGTCACATGCCCCAAAATCCGAGGCTCCCGCTGACTAGCCAACCTACGGACGGTCATCTTAGTCGATTCAGGCTCTAAGTCTCGCACAGACCGACACCAATTACTCATGGACACCGAGTTACTCGGCACCACCTCGATACATCCCTTCACCGGACCCATTCATTCCCATATTTGCTAAAACTATGAGAACACTACACTTATTACAAAGATGTAAGAGTCCAATCAGCGACCCTCTCTTACTCATTATTACAAACCCATTGAGATTTGCAATAGTCAAAAAGTTTAATTACAATTTTTATATGGTTTTAAGTAAAATTACATGAACTAGTTTGCCCAAGCAGCACTTTAAAAATTTATCATGCCTGGCCATCGGCCTCTTCATAATCAAGGCCTCATCGAGCGCCCATCCACCGGTGTCGACCAAGTACCGGAAGCGCGGGCTGCCCTACAAAGGGTGAGTCATGCCCAGTAGATAATACCTCCTACAAGGTACTCCCTACCTAAGTGCACATGCAATGTTCACTCAACATTCACATTCACGTTCCAATAAGAACATGCCAATTCTATATGGAATCTTACATGTCATGCCATGAAATGAGATGCGACTCATCATGTACCATGCGCCGGAGTCCTCACCGACTCCCTCACACAACGCCTAAGTCCGTGTGTGATAAACCGTCATTCCGGATGACATCTAATGATCATTTTTCAAAACAAATTTCATTTGTTTATAAACCAAAACCATGTGCCTTTTTGTGGGTAGCGGATTTTTGGTGTTCCAACGCGAGCTCCGCAAACCCATACACTTTTATGGCCTTTCACCGCCGAGGACTATGTCTAACCATAATTGGCGGGTTTTTCATCCGAGGGGGGGATCTATCCCTTCTTGTTGATACCTGACACATATTTTCTTTACCATTTAATTCAACCGTGTGACTCTGTTGGATGTTGTCCCACTTACCGAGCCCACCTAATCAAACACCAAACGTAGTGTCGATTTACCAACCATGCACTCACACCCATTTAATGTGATGCCCCCATGCATATGCAATGCAAAAATTCCACCAGCGAATGCTATGAGACATTTACATACTTTATTTAAACTCAGTATCATGGATAACTATATCAACCGCATATAATTTACATCCATCCATGTCAATTTATCTAAACATGCATATATCAACATAAATCAGCACATAGTCCAGCATGTCAGCACAACAAACAGTCCATACACATGCTGTAAAAACAAGCCACAACAGGGCCACAAACTTGGCCACAACCGAGCCTTAGAATTTCCTAGAAGCTGTCCACAAACAGGCCACACACACATACCATTAAACAACCACAAAACTACAGAGAAAATGTCTAATACAACTCTTTGAAAAGAGTATGAAATTCCCAAATATGTGAGCACTTAATTCCATTCACTATCATATGGTTAGATTTTAGACTCAAAGAGCTTTCCATAGAGTCCAAGAACGTTGAATCAGAATTTGGACGAGAAAGTTATGGTCGTCCAAAGTTGAAGCTACCGACTTCGCATGGGTGTGAGAAATCATAAGAACAGCCCTCAGATAAATGAGTGCAATCCTCAGAACAACTTATAACATACTTCTTGCCAAGTATCATAGATAATTATATCTACTGCATGTAATCCATATCCATATCATGCCAAATATATCTAACATGCATCATAGCAGTTTATAATATGCATAAAACATGTTCATAAATCAGTCCACTACAGATCATTTATACACATTAAACTCCATCGAATACACTTGCTTCTGCTGTTCAGGGCATAATTGATGCTCATAAATAGCTTTACGCAAGGCCTCAACCCAACCTTCACATACAAATCCAGTCACTACTTTAAAAGACAAAAAAAAAAAAAAACAGCATACAATCATGCACACACAAACCATAATCTTAAATTCATACCCCAAAAAAACAAGGCACTACTCACCCTAATCTCGCGTGAACTGGTGTCTCGGTTCGACCATCACAACTTCACACTTTGTCCAAGCCATGAGCAGCCCCAACATCTGGACACTCGCATCCAGCTCCCGAAATAGGTAGTTCTCGACTTAATGCACTATGAAACCTAGTCTCATCAATTCAATTTAGAATCGCCCGAACCTCCCATTGTTTGGTCGACCCAATGCCATCGATGGCTCTTAAGCAAGAATAACCCAAGAAGGAGAAAACTCCTAACTCTTGGAGTGTGAACAATGCCTACTCCTTGGTCTGTCGAACGCCGGAAAATAGAGGAAGAGTAGCCGATCCTCCTCTCTTTCTCCTCCTTTTCCTTTCCTTTCTTTTCTCTCTTTTATCTCCTTCCTTCCTTTCTTTTCCTTTCTTTCTTTTCTCTATTTTCATTTTCTTTTTTGTTTTGTTCTCTTTCTCCACTGAACTGATCCAACAAGGGAGGCCTCTCTTCCACTCACTCTCCATTCTAATTCCACCCATGTCCATGTGTTACCACTAGGAAGTGTGTGATCCACATGTGTCACTCATGCACAAGACTGTGTGTCAGATGCCATACACTCGCTTCCATTCTATGGATATGTGTCACATCATGCCATGTGCCATCATCGCCGACATCGCGATGCCCATCGCCCTCGAAAAGGTAAAACTTCACTCGCCCCGAATCCGACAAATTTTGTCTGGGCAACTAGATTTTGCGAGACGAACTCAACGATGAGGTCTGTTTCGTCATCCAAGATCTAGAAAATTTTCCAGGTTTTCAACCTATACAGTAGTGGTAATCCACCACTTCTGCCCCTTTTACTTTTTGAAAAAGTTCAAATTTCATCCTGTTTTCACACATGTAATTTTTCGTATTCCATGCCTAAGGCATTCAATGCCTTTCTTAGCCTCACAGATAAGTGCATCCTATCGTCGACCTAAGCATATCCCCTTAATATTCGAGGTAAATATGAAAAGCTTTTTATCCGACCACCCATATTGTGCCTTTCACACGTACTATTAACTAATGCGTAAAGCTTTGTAAATTGTATACAACTAAGATGTAAAGGTTTTTCAAAGATCTTCAAAGCAATTGCTCAATGACATCGTGGGATTAGTCATAAACTCATCTTCTATGGTATGAACCATTTCTATTGTACTAGCAACATCACCACAATCCATCATATCATAACACTGTGTCATTTCACTTGGTTGTTTACTAGTAAAACCCGTTTCTCCATACCAATACCATCTATGATAACTATGGTCAATACCATTGAAAAACATATGTTCCCGAATCTTGTTAGATGTATGATGTATTAAGTTTCCACATCGCATACAGAGACAACGAATGGTACTTTGATTCAGACAATGTTCTAATGAAAAATTAATGAAGTATTCAACTCCTTCCTTGTACTCCCTTGACCTTCTATCTTAAACATCCAACCATTCATTTTATGACTCAAATACACAATGAATTAAACCACCAAGAATTTTAACATTATAATCAACTTGTTAAGAATAAGGGCTTTTGCCTCACACTTTATATCACTTTTTGGTTCTACACAAGTTATTGTTTTAATTAATTACATTTCAGTCCCCATATCATATACCAAAAGAATCCATCCTGCATTATACCCATGTTGTCTACAGCATATCAATGTGGGATGGTTAAATTTAAAAATTGTGTTATTGAATTCTTGTCATTGTAGTTCATGCCATTAATTATTAATTTAAAAATGCATGTCTCTTATTACTTCATAATGTTCCATCTTATTGAATATATATAATTTCATATGTGCTGAACCAAAGTAAAAATCATGTTTCTCTTATAGAATTATGATCTTATCTAGTTCATGTACTACCATATAAATGGAAAATCAAGATATATTATATTTATCTGAGTCTTTGTTCACTCTCGTATCTTCAAAAATCGCTTAATATGTATATTCCCATAAAATTATAATAAAATTAATTACTAAATATTAAACCTAGAAACAGTAATTAACTATCATTCTATCTTGTTAAACTAAATCAACTTGACTATATGTGTTATAGTATATTTCGTTTCTAGCATTTCCAACTTCTAGTTTAGTGGTGGTTCCTATCTCATATAGAATGCATAATCCCTATGTGTCAACTCGTTATTATGTTGTGTTTCACTTAGAAAAATTCAGCAGCATTTTTCATAGTTCTCCTCCAAGTAATAATGGGGAAGGCTAATTATTTAGCCTTATCCAAATATGCACCCAGAGAACAAAAGGAGTGACGGTTGAAATTTCTAAAAAATGAACCAAGCATAAGAGAGTAACTTCAAATATATTATGTTTTCTTTATACTGCCCAATCGGACAATTCGAGCATCATTTGAGGAAAAAAAAATCTCATTCACATGGTAGACAAATTTAAAAGTTGTCAACTTCAAACTTGTTCATTATAGAACTATTTTAATCCTTTGACAACTTCAAAGTCTAAGCATGTAATAAGAGAAATTTTTGTCATCCAATGATGCTAGAATGGGAAGTCTAATCTTTCATGCATGTACTTAATTATTGAAATGCTACCTAAGTACCCTAAAAACATTAAAATGAAATATATTTAAATCCTTTAATATATTTGTTATTTTCCAACTAGAAGAAAAAAGAAATACATTCACTTGAAAACTCATGAGCAAAGAAATTTAATTAGACTTGGCAAGAAAAAAAACATAAGTTAATACTCAAAATCTAAAGTCATCAACTTCACAAGCAAATCCATATGTATGATAATGTAGCCTATTTAAGTTTCTGACATAGGCAATTTTCTTTCACAATACTAGTGACCAAATTAAACATGCATATATAGCCTAATGGCATGTTGATGTAATTTAGATGATGCACAAAGGTGGCCATGCAATAATGTTGGATGTCCTTATCCCCATGCAAAATTAAGGGAAGTTCTGATCTTCTATTGTCTAACTAACTCAACCATCATACTCTAAAAACACATATATAGAAACCTCGGCATTTCCATTATTATTTTTTCTTTTCACATATGCCTTAATTGTCAATGATTTCTTTATTTTTCGATTTCACTGAATTTAATCACTTTATTCCAATTTTATTTAAAAAATAATAACTCCACTTTGTCTTACCCTTTAACTATATATATATATATATAGCAGCAGTATATATATATATATATATATATATATATATATATATATATATATATATATATATATATATATATATAGGTATATATATATATTAAAATTTTATATTTTCTTAAAATATATATATTTCCTAAGTATTTTGAAAATTAATAATTCAAATGACATATCATGAGTGAATACTAAAAAAATATTTAAGCTAATGCTTGATCTAAAAAAATCCCCTTTCAATTATATATTTATAATTTTCAATTTATTTTCTTTGTAACTCTATATCCAAAAATTAACAATTGACCAAGTTTTTTAGAATTCATGGTTTCAATAAGTTTAATTTAGGTTTTTGTAGTTTAAGCCACATAGAAAAGGGTAAAAAACATTGCTGAGAGATTACCTCAAAATATTAAAAAAAGAAAAAGAAAGTATTAATCGCTGAAATTGAAAAGCATAGTATCATGAATTAATGCAATATTATAATAAATCACTTTACTTTCACTATTATTCTACTTCATAAAACAAGACAAATATAACTTAAAAATAAATTTCATAAAGAAACACATCTAAACATAAACTTATTGCATTCATGCTCAAATTAACCAATAGAAAAGTTCATAAAGTTGAACCATGAGCACATATCCACGAAATTCATAAATAGCAAACTATTTTAAAAGGCTAAAAGGAGATAATTGAAAACAATCAAAACAAAAATTCATAGTATTCATCATGACTTGGAGCTTTTGGACACTAAATTCAAAATAACAATCAAAATTATAACATTAATGCATTTGGATAAAAATTTTAAATTGTTTACCTTCCAAATAATAAATTGAGTCCTCACGGAAATGAGTTTTTCTTACTATGTCTAATATAAATAATTTAAATCACCAATCAATTAACAACTCTCTCTCTCTCTCTCTCTCTCTCTCTCTCTCTCTTAAATTGTTTCATGGAATTCAGTAACTATCGATGTGTAGTTTAAAATTTTTATAGATGTGTAATCAAATATAAGCATAATTCTTCAAATTTTTATACATATTTAAAATTCTTAGTCCTTTATAATAGAGAATCAGGTTTTGAATAAACATATATAATTAATTTATTAAATTTAAAAAAAGTTGTTTTTATTTTCTTCCAAACTTTCTTTCTTTCCAATTCTCCTCTATATTTTACTTTTTATTTTCTTTCCTTCCTTAGTATTTTTGTAGAAGGGTTAACATGATCAGCCTGAACGACCCACTTAAAACTCGTGCCAGGATGGGTCGATCCAAGCAAATCAAATAGGAAGCTTAGCACTACCAATAAGTCTATAGATCAATCTTAGTGTGCCTTGTTTAATACCATTAAAAAAACATAGTAGAGTTCATGTGTGAAAAACATTATCAAGATGGCTGATTGGCCTTTTATCCATATCTAAAGATCATCAAGCTTCTCACCTCACAGAAAAACAAAGGAAAATGTATACCACTTCGGGTCCCGTTGACTAATTGGCCAACCTCGATATGAAACTGTGGTGGTTCCCATATCATGAGACTCATACATAAGTAAAAATGACCCAATAGGCCCATCATCCATACTCGCCCATACAAGCATAAAACCATACATTTCTATAGATTCAAGAGTTATTACCTCACTTTAATACAAAACATATTAAAACTAATCGGGCCTAATATATACAAAACATGAATCAAGGCCACAGCTCGTCCCGCCTTCATAATCCCTACCTCGAAGGAGCATCGTCCGTCGAATACTTTGAAAGGATCCCACGACTAAAGCGAGCAATGCCCAATAGTTGAATTCTCCTACGAGGGCTACTCCCTACCTAAATGCACATGCAACGCACATCACAAACATCCACGTTCCATACAATTTACAATGCATACATGGAATGATTTATTTCATGCATGAAATGTTTTCATGCCCATACCCCGAGTCACTCACCGACTCCCTCACACACGCTCATGCCAAGTGTGGCAAGCATTACTAGTAATTCCACTGACACCCAAATACTTTAAGCTCATTTGTCGGCTCACCAACACCCAATGCAATTTGCCAATGGGTAACCCATTAGTGCCCAAAAGTGCTATTTGAATCCCCGTTATTATAGGTTTTGAAAGTGCTTTTGTGTACTAATCATTCTAATTAACCCGATTTTCACATTGCTGTCCCCGCTTTTCTACTGGACGCATTCGTGGCAATTTTCGCAGCTATGAGCTAATTATGCCAAAATCAAGCTGAGTCAATCCAAGTACGAAGAACTCGAATAAACTTAGCATTGTAGATCGAGACCAAAAGGAAAGGAAGAGCAGAAAATGAAAGAAATTGAGCCGCACTGGCAAAGCCGGTTTTGCAACCTGCGAATTTTCGCAAAATTCGCAGGTTGCAAAATTACAACATGTCGACATCAAGCCATGCCTCCAAAGACTGCTTCATCCATCCGACTTCCCGTGCTTCGCTGATCCTTTTGTTATTTCTTCCCCATTTTATCCCCTGTAATAGCTTTTACTTTTGGTTTTTTTTTGTAATTTCCCTTGCTCCGAAAGCAAAGATATGTCGGGAGTCAAGGTCTCGTAACAATGAATCACTTCTAAATGTAGAGATCTGGTGGGCTAGCTCAACACGTTTCCTTTTCTCCCATTTTCTTTATTTTCTCTCCCTTTTCTCTAAGGCTATCAAACACCTCTAACGATGACAACTCGTAGGATGGTTGGCTAGACTTTTCTCCTCAAGATGAGGACTACTGGTGCGTGATCCGAAGGTAAATCGTTGGTTCTCATTTTAACGCATCGCTTGGTCAGGCATTTTAAGGTTCTATCACTCTAGGTTAGAAACTCCTTGATGTGCCTTCATTGGATCAGTATTTGGCAATCTTTAGGTTCAGTTGGATGCTTATCGCTAGATCCACCGAGATTCATTAGTTGCTTTCTATTTATCAATGGTGGAGGTAGATCGTGAGGCATCGCCACCGGCTCCTGGGAGCATTTAATGTTCAATAAATGCCGCTTTTCAAAAGGGAAAATCATGTGGTTTAGTTTTTAAATCTAAATGAAGATCCTGCTCGAAATGATTATAAAGCCATCCTCCCTAATGCGAGGAAATGGACCCGAGAACCCCTCAGTGAACTTTAGAACCCAAATCCAGTAGCCTGACACTTCAAGGAGACTTCTTTTACATTTTATTTTATTTAAATTTCAATTTGCCAACCATTACACCCCCTGTTTTACAAAATCCCAAAATCCAAATTGAATTCACCATTTTGGCCTTCACTGTAAATCATTTGTACGAAGAAAACCCATCCCTGTGTTCGACCCTAGAGCCACTATACTACAAAGAGTTTCTCAAGAACGCCGCAGCTTAAAATCCTAGATATAAATTTTGTCGATTCCAACACCTACTGGGCATAAACGAATCATAACCCATCCCGAATCATCCCGACTTATCACTCCAACTCTGGCCCATGATAAACATGACCGCATGTTTTCTCGGGCACAGAACCTTCTGACACACCGCTGCCCCAACACCCATACAAAACTTTTCAGATAGTACCGCGGGTCTCTCACACCCGTGCAAAACCTTTTCGGATAGTACCACGGATCTCTCACACCCATTTGGGTCTCTCACACTCATGCAGGACCTTTCGGATAATACCATGGGTTTCCTACACCCGAAAGCCGTGACGCCAACGCCACAATAATTATTTCTCATTTTAATTTGAACTATTTAGTCTTTATCGACGGTACCCAAAGACAAACTCAACCCACATTCACCAAGAGTGGTGAACAACCATACCAAAATTCACATTCGACTTTATCAATGTCACCGTGCACATGAAACGCAATGATGCCAATTCATATATCCAATTCCAATGGCTCACACATAATTATATTTCATATAATTTATACATTCATGTTAATACGTCTATTAGCATGCATTACCGCATCATTTCCCATGCCATTATTTTTAAGCCATTCATTTCTCACTCCAATAACATGCAAGCAAAAACATGGACAAATTTTCGCCCAACACTCATCCAGACTTTTTAATGGGTCCCATAATCTGCATGCCAGCTGTTCCATAGGCGCCCCACGTCAAGCATCTGCCTTCCACTTTGGGAACCGAAACTATGGCCATTTCCGACCTCACAACACCCAAAACCATTTTCATGGCCTTTTAAACAATGAATATCCAAGCAGAGAAGACTCTGCAAGCTCCCCTGAGTTGCCAACCCATAATACTTGTACCCACGTAGCCCCTGGCAGAGGTGATCAACTTCTCGTCTCTCGTCTCCGCCGGATCTCGACCTGACCGATCGGCCGGAAATCTCGAGAGAAGGTAGACTCTCTCTCTCTAAAATCCTCTTCCTTTCTCTCTCTTCGCCCCTCCTCCCAAAGTCCAGCGCTGGAGAAGATAGGTCAAGTGGGATGTCCTCTCACTCGCCACATGTCCAATTCTCATCAAGTTCTGTGGATTACACCCTATCCACTTATCCATCTACCACGGATGCACACCAACACATCTTTGCCAAGATGTCTCACATGGGTCCCATTTGAGCTCATGTTTGACTCCATTTCATTACGACACGTGGCAACCCCGAGCCACTCACAATGTGCCAAGTGTCTCGCACCACCTCTGCCTCAAAACGTGAACACTATCTCAATTCGATGAAATTTGACGTGGTAGCTAGATTTCGCGAGACGATTCCAACGGTGAAGTCCGTTTTGTCATCCGAGATCTAGAAAAATTCCGAATTTTGACCGAAATTACCATTTTATCCTTTTTTCATAAAATTAGAATTTTCTGGGGTCTTACAGAAAAGCATGCATAGTTTTTTCCTAATCTACATTTTCCTGTAATAACAACCAAAATAAGAAAAGTAACATCTTCCTGGTTTCCAAATACACACCATAAATGAGGTACTTCTAAAATCAGACAAAGATATCTCAAAATAACTCATGAAAACATTCATATATAAGCAAGCTGGGAGGAGGAGCATACACTTTTGTCTCAGTGGAAAAAGACCAGGAGCTACCTCTTCATCTAAAATCCCTCGAGAGATTTTGGCTTCTATCGTCGCATTGCCCCACCAAAACCCAAAACCCCGAATGACCCTCCATTGAATTCAATCCAAGAGAGTCATGCTTGAGAGTGGTACATCTATTTGGGCACGCTGTCACAATCGTCATATCCGCAATGCTAGATTTCATGGTGATGAAAGAGGTAAGTTGGCCATCTTAGTAGATTTCATGGTAAGGAAAGAGGTAACAAATGCATATCTTGGCGATATTGTGCCTTAAAATATAGTTCTCACAAATAAGAATAAGCTTTCATGGTTGTCATCAATTCAAGGCAATACAGCCTCTTATAACCTATGACTTCATGTATGCATGGGGACTAGTTTTCAAGTAGAAAAAGCCTTATTTTTTTTCTTACCTGATATTTATTGAAAATATTTGGACAACTCTTTTACTTTATCAAACCAAAAGCTAACATGAATTTAAAGGAGATGACATGTTTTAATTTTAAGAAAATTAGTTTTCCAATATATATATAATTTCTAATTTCAAAAATAGCTTAGTTTTTATACTAATCTTATCTTTTTTTTCTTTTTTTGTTAGACAACTTTTTTTTTTTTTTGAATAAAAGAGAACTTTACATCTCATGTTAACAATATAATTCATAAAAACACACAAAAAAATGCAAAAAAACTTTAGAAAATGACGAAATTCGCTAATAGAAAAAAAAAAAGGTCACTCAAGGCCTACACATTTAATAATGTGATGCCCCATTTTCTTAAGTGGTTATATATATATATATATATATATATATATATATATATAGAAAGAGAGTATAGCAGGTGAGGTATATATATATATATATATATATATATATATATATATATATATATTCTAGGTCCCTAGATCATAAATCACTGGAAAAACCTATGTGAACAAAGTGTTCATGAATAAGGCCCATAAAATAAATGCCAAAGAACAAGAGCTCAACAAAGGCATCGCCAATGCAAGCAGGCCATCGACGCCTCGTCGCATAGAGCTGATCGCCACGCAGTACACCCGCCGCAGCCAGACGTACACACCCGCACCGTCTCGCGCTGACGTCACCGCGCGCGCCGGGCGCTCGCCACGCCGCGTCGCGGTGTGGAATTCCTCGTCAGCGGCCAAAATCCCTTCGCCGCAGCCGCGCGCGCATCGGGCCGCACGCCCCAGCGTCGCCGGCCACGCATGCTCCAAGGACGTTTGTCGCCGCGCGCGCAGGAACGCTCACCATTCGTTTTTTCTCTCAGCAATCGTTATGAAGACGCAGATCGCCTATCGCGACCAGCAGCCCCGCTATACCTAACCCTTCGTAGCGACGTAAGTTCCACTGCCGCAACATGAAATCACCTTAATTCGCTGCGACGTAAAATTGAAATGGGTAGTAGCCCATCATCGTACCTCGCACTAAAACACATATACAAATTTAATAGACAATTACCAAAGGTTATTATCTAATCCCCTAAACTCACCCATGTAACCTGCTTCCGCCGGTGACCAAAAATCCTAGAGTTAATCATTTTCACTTGGTTTTCGGGCCTAATATATCGTAAGCGCAATGTGTCGACAAGTACAAACGGATAGAACGTGATATCGCATCTCCACAGATCTCAAGAATTTTAAATCAATTCACCCTCACTACTCAAGCTTCGTACTATCTTTGAATCCATAAAGTGATATCGAACCCGCCAATAGTTTAAAATTATACTAACACAGACAAAAAGTAAATGAGCAATCAACAAATCCTGGAATATAAAGAATAAAGAATAAAGAAATAGAAGTTAAGAAAACAAATGGACACCCGAATACCATTCTCGTAGAACACATCAAGTATACCGCTATAGCCAAGTACCCCGTAGTTAATACCGATAAAACTTTTGAATATTTCAGGTTTAAGAATCAGTCTGCGCGAGCAAGAAAGCCGATCTCTCCCACACTCCACATTTCATTATCTAATTTTTCCCCATTCTTTCAAGACAGTGGAATGAGATAACTACTTTTAAAAGGGAGTTTCTAACTGGGTTTTTTCTTTGCAATACTATGTCTGATTTTATGGACTCTGAACCTTAGCCTCAGTTATCTTCCACAAGCAAGCGGGGCGGATACACCTCAGATGTTTCAAAATTGTGAATGTATCACCCTCCTTATCAGGATCTCTGCCACTACCTGATCGTCCCTCACTATTCGACCGAGGTGAACTCTCTCGCTTGTTTAAATTCGATAACTCATTCAACTCTTTCTTGATTTCAAGTGAGAAGAGATTTATCAAGTAAACTTGCAAAGCTCATTAGATCTCAAAGAAGGCTTAATATACCTTCAAGCAATTGTTCATAACTTAGACTCCGCCTTTCTCTGTGTCACTCGTAGGGCCTCCCTCGAAATCGCAGCAATGAGACAAATCTTATAACTGTATAAGAAATCGATATTCGCATCAAAAACAAGAAACCCAACAATTTAAGTAAATTCATAAATTGAAATTCAAGAGCCGCTGGAAATACCGGCGTGAAAGATACCACTACAAGATCTCACTTAATGTCGGATTCTCAATTACCGACCATACGCACAAAGATTCCTCCGATCATAAGAATAATCGCATCACTTAAACCGGGCGATTTTGAATCTGCAATTGTCCTGAACTTCAAACATTCCGTGTAGTAATTTTGAAGAAGAATTCTCGTGATTCGGGCCGCTTCAAAACCCACAAATACGTATCCAAAAATAAAACTAAAAATAAAAAACCCATAAATCTAATCTAATTCTAACTATCAACATCAAGAAAAGGAAAGAAAAAGAAAAGAAAACTAAAAAGAAAATAAAGAAGATGAGCCCCTCCCGTGACCCTCGTCAGGTCACCGCCCACCTGCTCCTCTTCTCGCAAATCATTATTTATGGTTTCTCGCCGGGCCCTAATCCCAACTTAGCTCCCGGCTGTGATTTCATGGATCGCCTGTTAACGTCTGCTTCAACTTAAATCCCTTGTCGCGACATCATCCATGTCGCGACTCCGATCTCACGTCGCGACATCGTAACCCACGCCTTCCGTGTGCTTCAGTCGGTTGTTCGATGTCGCGACATCAACTACATGGATCAACTCTGAATCGATACTGATGTCGCAAAATTCCTACCCTTCCTCTCGTCGCATCACTTTATACCTTACTGTGCTTTTAATGGGGGAGTTTCCGGATGCCGATTATCGATGTCTGTCGACATCGCTCAAGTCTTCGTGACTTAATCGATCGCTCACGATGTCCCGACCTCAATCTCGTGGGACAAAGCAGCCTCCACACTTTCTCGCAGCCTTCATCCCGATGAGCCTTCCCCGGTCGCGACATCAATCCTCATTCGCGACATCACTTTATGGCCCTCGCAGCCTTGAACCCGGTCGTGCCTTCTAGTGTCGCGATTATCCATCTCAGCGTCGCCACATCGACTTTAGTTCCTAGAGGCTTCAATCACGCTTTTGATGCCCGCAATTTCATCCCTTTGTCGCGGACATCGCCTTAAGGAACTTACAAGCTTCCACCGACGTTTCGCATCGCGCATAACAATCTCACATGACATCACCATGGATCCGCCAGCCTTCACTTGATGGTCCTCCCGCTGTCGCGACATCAATCCCTCGTCGCGACATCAATCTACGCCCTCGCGTGCTCGCGGTCGCCATCGATGTCGCCACCAACTTCCGTCGCGACAACAACTCGAAGCCGCATCGCCTTCATCCTTCACCCAAGCATGTCATACCTTCAAGGCGCATTCTCCGTCACACTCTATCAAATTTCTTCCATGTTTCGTGCGGATGTCGCGACAAGCTCGGATTATTCGCACTGGACGTCGCGACCCCTCTCTTCACTCACCGCGGCTCCGACACGCCACGGCTTTGCGACCGGTCAGACATCGTTTACGCCGTCACGACGCATCCGCATGTCGCGACATGAAGTCTTCTTCTTCTTCATTTCCGTCGTCACCCGGAGTTTTTAACTCTCACGCCTGTTTCTTCAAGTAAGCTTCGCTTTCCGACTGGAGTTTTAGATCGCACTGGATATACTTGATTACACCAAAGCTTCACGACATCGTTCCTTATTCTCATGCTCTTTCTCAAGAACTTTTCTGCCCACTAATATTCCTCATTAACGCTCATCCTTCACCTTCTCGCTTTTTCTCTCTCTGAAATATTCTTTTCAATTCCCTACCATTTATCGCCTTGCTAGTTATTCCATAATTTTGCACATAAATCGCCTTTGTTTAGATAAAAATAGATCGAAAATGTAATTAAAAATAGATGACTTTCAAGCTCATCAAACTCCCCACTTAAAATTTTGTTTGTCCTCACAAAGAAAAAGAAAGAATTGTTAAGTCCTCAAAACAAAATAAAAGAAAATCTTACACATTTTGATTTGTTCTGCAAAGATATTCATTTGACTGAAATACATATATGCGCATTATTCACATCCAGTTTCAAGTCCAGTCATAGTTATTTCACTCCTTTATATATAAAACCAATCTGTTAGAATTGAAATAGCCAAACAATATAATCATTGATCCGTTGAAAAATTGTTCTCTTTCTCATCTTCAATTACTCTCTCCACTTAACCCCTAGGTCCTCTCTGCGCTTTTACCGTTTATCGCTTCCAAATTCCATAAGGTTGCTTATTATTCATAGTTGATCTCCACTAATGTAGGTAATTCCATCCTTCAAGATCAATCAGGTCTTTTGGGCTTGTAATGTTAGTCTTCAGTGTACAGATAGAGTGAACTTTGGGTTTAGATTACCCCGAACTTCTTTTCTCTCTCTCTCTTGCTCACTACGCCCTTTCCTTATAGTTTCTTTATCAAACTCCCCCAAACTTCATTCGACATCTCCGATTTCTTCTATTCAACATGCTCCCATTTTTCATTTGTAATTTAATTTGGGAATTTTCTTTGTCTTTTCACCATTCAGGATAGTAAAGTAATGTTTTACCTTTCTTAAAGCCATCAATTCCTTAGAGAACTCAAAGTTAGTACTCCCATATCGACATGGGGCATTAGTACTCAGTGTTGAAACACCCCTAAGAACTTAATAGTTCAAGAGAACAGCCACAAGGTAAAACTTATCCCCTTTTTTTTTATCAGATATGTTCACCCTTTTCTTTCATTCCCTTTTTCTATCTTTCTCCTTCTTGAGTTCTTCAAAACAACCTCCCAAACTTGATTTTTCTCTCTCCCTTCACTTAGTAATCACTGCCTTAACGAAATATTTGCATTCCTCGGGAAGGCTCAGGTTTAAATTGGCTGATCTCTTTAAAACAAGGCTTCTGATTGGCTCAATTCTCTGAACTAAGTGTGCATATGCTTTAGCATATAGGTAGGGATGGCTCAATGGCTCAAACTTTCCAAGAATGGCTCGCATCATTGTCACCGCATCACCTAGGATTTTCACCTCAATCAATAATCTAACAAGTTCTAGAATTTAAGTACTAAATAATGTGTTATTTTAATTCATTAGGGAGTTCCTTGCTTAATTTTGCCATTTAAGTAGTTAAACTCTTTAGTATCCAACAGGTTCCTTTGACTCATTGTTCATAGTACCACAATCTCAAAAATAAAGCTTGCTCCTTCCACCTCATTACTTTCCTCTATTCTCTGACTCAACAGCTAAATTTAAATCACTTTTGCACTTTGTGTTTCAATAAAAATTGTATTCAGCCGGCCCTCATTCTAGACTTCCCCCAGCCATTTCAACTTAACGCTTCATTTAACGCGCCATTTAATATCTCGCTTCTTCCTAAACTAATTCCTACTTTATTTTCCCAACTATGCATCACAGCAAACACACATTATCAACAAACAAATTCAAAATAGCACGTTATCAACAATTCAATTCAAATTTCTTATTTATTTCTGATTCAATTGCAACAGTTGGATACAATTCAAATGGGATAAAGAGGGTAAAGAAGGTTAGGCAGAGAGAAGGTCTATTTTTTTCTTTTGAAATAGCCAGGAGCAAAGATGTTGGGGGGATCTAGGTCTAGTGTACCTAAATGAGCTGGGAATTCAGGAATTTTCAATTTCTTTCCTTTTCTCTTCTGGTTTCCCTCCATTTGTTCTTCAATGAAAATCTCTAATAGAGAGATCAACCTTTGCTCAACTCATCTTCGCCTCTCTCCCCAAACCATTCATTTCAGATTTCCATTTCAAATACGACCTCTAAAATTGAGAGATTATTGTTAATCGATCCAATTTTTCTGTTTCACTTTTGCTTATATAGGATTCGTGATCTTTGCTTCTTTGTCTCTATCATCCAAATATTTTCTAAAATCCTTCAGAACAGAGACTTGTATAGAACTTCAAGCCTCTTGATTCGCTTCCCCAAATTTAGCTTCGCTTCTGTATCTCTTTTCTTATCAATGTGAGGAGTCGAGAATCAATAAAATAAACTACTATTGTTAGTAAAAAGCTTCATGACTTAGTTTGAGTTTCAATAGACAGAGATCTCTTCCTTCATTTCTTCTTAAATTCTCTTCTCGTCGCTTCAAAATTTTTTCTCATCCTGCTCCTCCCTTTCTCTGCTCAAATTCTCTTCTCCCAGAGACCGTGGCCGGTTTCTCTTTCAGAAATCCCCTCTCTCAATCTCAGCAGCTCCTTTTCCTTCCTCAAGGCTTAGCCTTCCTCCCACCGCTGGTCTCTCTTCTTTTCACCCTTTTCAAATGCCTTCTCCGACCTCTCGGCTAGGTTCCACTCTTTCTCGTTTTTCATCCATTCTCTCAAAGACGGGCATCAGTGAGCTCCAGTACAGATTTCAACCTGTTCTTCAGGTCTCTCGAGCTTTCTCCATGTTGGAAATTTCTTGTTCGCATAGATAGAGAACTCCGCTAAGGGAATGAAGAATTCTATTGGCCGCCTTCATCCCGTCTCTCTTCATTGTCCGTAAAATGAAATCATCATTGCTGCAGCTTCGGTTGCTCGCTCTCGATCGCAACCCTCTCGAGCCCCTTTTCCGGTCTTTTCCGCGGCTTCATCTCTTTTCTCTACCAGCACCCCTTTTTCTTTCCTCGGGGTTTCTCGTCCTTTGCTAACTCCCGTCGAAGGAGTCGCAGTTCTCTCGGGTACTTCTTCTCGATTCCCATAATTTTCACCCCCAAATTTCTTCAAACATAGAACAAATGACACACAGCGTAGGGAATTATCAAACCCTTAGTCCCTTCATGATACCTCATGATAGAATTTTCTTCAATGACAACTCCTACATTGATCTGTAATCCCTTTAGAGTGGCATACAACAACACAACTTGCTCTTCCTTTCATCAGGCACACGTGTTTTGTCGAACCAAACAAGCCAAGAAGTAAAACCATATACTCTTCGCTTCCTCGCAAATAGGCTTCCCGTCAATGTTCCTGCATTCTTTCCTCCTCGTTTAGCTGCATTTTACCATTATATTTTACAATTCTTCCAAATCTCGTTTTTTCCAAAGTTTCAATTTGGAACCATGTTGTGCACCGTCATGCCATGTGCTTCGCTGATGGCATTAGCTTCATATGAAACCCGTAGACTCTTCTAACAAAAACCGCTCCATCCTTCCTTCCTACCAAATTTGAATAAACTCTTTACCAAAGGCTGTATACCCTGATTTTGTGTGCGCAGTGCTCTCCCCACCCTCTCTCGTTTACTATCTCCTTGAGTGAGTAACAGGATTTTTTAATCTCTCCGTGACAAAACCCCTGTTAGCATAATACTTTTCCTTTAATCGGGAATACGCTGGCTCGACACAAAATCTTCTACTTCTTCTTCTCTCACCTTTCCTTTCTCGCTTCTTTCGAGTTTGCTTCAAGCTTCTGTTTCTCACAAGACCTCTCCATTGTTCTTCCCCGACGAATCTCGCTTCCAACCGTTTTCTCGCTAGCTTCTTCTTTCCTGTCGCTCATGTTCCCCCTCATAATCTCGTCTAGGTTGGGGATCAGTATGGAATTTCCAGCCATTGGAAATGGAAGAAAAGCTTTTTAGAAGGTTTGGACAGCTGTGTGGTTTTCAGTTGAGATTCCTCGAAGGAGGAAGTTAAGGTGAATGGGCCATGTGGTGTGGAGTGAATGCTAAAGTTTCCAACAGTTTCAATTCAACTAATGTTCGTGGCTAATTATCGTCTCATTAAAAACCGTCGACTTCAATTCCGCCTCTTTTATTTGAGATCATTGAATTAGGCTTTAAAGTGAGTTAATAGCATAAAAACTTTCTATGTCGCACATGCCAGCTCACGACATTACCGGGATTTTAGAATCACTGATTATCATGTCATGATATCCTTTTTTTTTTTTTTCCGTTTTGGCCCCCCAAATCTATTTCTTACCTTGTCAAGTGGTCGTGACATCATTTTTCATTTTGAAACTTAATTCTCTGGTCACAACTTCACAAGGGTGTTTATCGCAGTACCTTCTTTCTTCACACTCACTAATCGCCTCTTCAACACAGTCACAACATCAATGTTTCACGCTACATAACTTTATGTCGCGTGACCTAAGCCCTAACTCCAATGATCTTAAAAAAAAAACTCGTAAATTCTCTTATTGTTCCTAACCCTTTAGATGATTCCTCTGTGCATCTTCAAGCAAAGATTTAACAATCAATTCAAGTATATCTACGTAATCAAGGTTGTGAGAAGGTTACTCCCCTTTTTCTCATGTCGTGACTCTCCGCAAGTCAGCCGGAATTCATTTCAGAGTCGCTCTCGCCATTCATGAAAGTCTTTAAACCTCAAGAAGCTCATCGTAATATTCAAGAAAATCTTAATTAAACTACTCATTAATTTCTAAAAATTAAATCTATCTTTATAAAAACAAATCTGACCTAATTCAGCAACTAAAAGAAAAATATTTCAAAACTTAAAATCAGAAATTAAATCCTTATGGGTTGCCTCCCATTACCAAGCCGCTGAGTCCCACCGGACTTGCCGTTGTGGTATTTTCCTTCCTTAAGAACCGCTTGAGTTCTTCATTTCCTTCCCTATTTAGATAATGCTTTAACCTCCGTCCATCGACCTTGAATTCTTCCCCCCATTATCATCCTCAGCCACTGTCTAAATGGTACTTCGACACCACCGTATGGCCCACTCCATTTGATTTTAATTCCCTCGAAACAATTTCACTAGAATTAACAAGAGAACCTTGCTCCCGCTTCCGAACTCTTTTCAAAATTCTCTCGATCATGCCATTTCTTTGTCTCTCGCTCTTTGTATATTCTAGCATTATCATAAGCTTCATTTCTCAAATTCCTTCCAGCCTGCATACTTGAGCAATCTTTCTTCCGCAGCCTTAAAAATCGAAGTTTAACTGATGGCCCACATTGCTCAGACTCAACTCAAGAGGTAGATGCATATGGCTCACAAAAACAACTCTCAGATTGGGACATTCCAACGGGGGCTCTCAGAGGCGCCCCGTAGCTTCTCCAAAGTGCATCATCAAGTTTAAAAGACCAAATCCCTTCGCGGCTGAAGTTCACCGTCTTTTCAAGTATTCTCGATCTCGTTGAAATTTCGTCATTCATCAACTGGACAGATAAGCAACTCATTACATGCTTCGATCCCATATTCGTTTCATAGTGCTTCAGCAAACATTTTGTTTGCAAGTGGGTTCCCCATCACCAATGATAGTTCCGGGTGTTCCAAATCGCTTCAAAATATTCTTTCGCAAGAAACTCAACCCAGATAATATCATTCCGGACGCTTCACCGCCCACCCATTTGAAACGCACCATCAAGCAGCGCATGTATAGATTTCCAATGATGGTGGAAAGGTCCGCAAAACTCCGAATTTCCCATACATCAAAAATTCAGATCACCAAAATACCCTCGAGTAGCATTTCATTCCCTCGTTTGATATTTCCAATCTTAAGTATCTAGCACACAATTTAACCCACTCAAGACAATCTTCCGAAGATATAGCCAATAAAACTCGACCAGTATTCAGGAGCTGTTCTTTCTCCAGAAAATGTCCCCATATGGTGATGGCTGGCATTCATTTTAAAATAAGTTGCCTTGCTCGCTTTCTCTCGCAATACATCTTCTATTATCATGTCAAGACCTCTTTGAATAAATGGGTCATCCCAAATATAATACCCGCCGTCAGCTCGAAGTTTCCTCTTCGTCAGGCTGAATTCAAGGCATTACTCCACAAGCCAGATAATTCCTTACAATATCGCATACCATGGAAGTCGAAGGAAACCTTAAACAATTGCCTCATTCAGAAGTTCTCTCGTTAACATCACATTTTCTTCTTCATCACCGATTCTTTTTCTACTCTTGACAAGTGATCACATCATATCGTTTCACATCCTTTATCCTTGATTTCCAAATCAAACTCCTGCAACAGCAGCACCCACCTTATCAATCTTGGCTTAGCTTCCTTCTTTGACATCGCACTGATCACGCATGACGTATGAATGATAAATATGGGATCCCAAAAATGTATCACTA
This sequence comes from Tetrastigma voinierianum, assembly GCA_016808115.1. NCBI lineage: Eukaryota > Viridiplantae > Streptophyta > Magnoliopsida > Vitales > Vitaceae > Tetrastigma > Tetrastigma voinierianum. Next base: position 114,936 of record JAEQBH010006297.1, on the reverse strand, counting down.
CTCCTTTTCACTGTGGCAAATACTTCATGCATAAGATCTCCTTTTCAGTTGTTGAGTAATTTTTTGGTGCTTCATATCACATCTTACTAGCATAGTATATATGGCCCTCGAATACTTTCTCTTTCTTTCGCTCTAGATACTCCCATCGTAAAATCACCACTGTATCACATTATTATTTCGAATCCACGATCCCATTCTCGGGTGCAAATGCATTATAGTGTTTCGAATCCAATTTGATCTTGATTTCTTCAAAAGCATCCTCAAGTAGAGTCAACAATCAACCTCAGATCTTTTCCAGTAATCAGATAGTGGTCCTGCTATTTTTGAAAGTCTTGATGAATCTCCGTAAAATCCAAAGATGTCCCAAGAAGCTTCTTACTCCTTTTTATCAAGGGTGTGGTGCAAGAGTTTTGATAATGGATACCTTGATTGGTCTACTTCCAATCCAGTAGCAGAAAATTTATGCCCAAGAACAATACCTTTCCGTCACCATAAATGGCATTTTTCCCAATTCAGTTACAATATTATTCGCATCTTTGAAGTACTGTTTCGCATTGTTTAAACATCGACAAAAGCTTGATCCATACGCTGAAGTCATCCATGAAAATTTCATCACTTTCCAACCAAATCTGAGAATATAGACATCATACACCTCCGGAATGTACGGAAGATTATATAGCCCAAATGGCATCCTTCAAGGCAAAGCGTACCATAGGCATGTGGAATGTGGTCTTCTCGATCCTCACGTGTAATAGCAACTGATTGTATCCTCGAAAGTACCCATCCGTAAAACAAAGTGAGGGTGTCCCGTTAACCCGTCCAACATCTGATCAATGAAAGGCAAAGGAAAATGATCTTTTCAAGCCGGCTTTCGAATTTAACTTCCTAATCAATACATACCTCCATCCTCACTGCTTCATGGAATCAATTCATTTTTTCATTTCGATCACAGAAACCCCCTTTCTTTGGAACCATGTACTCGGGCTCACCCACTACTGGCTCGAATAGCATACATAAAACCACCATTCAAAGAATCAAATTCCGAGTACCTCCTTTTCGACTACTTCCTTCATCACCGGATTCGGGCCTCCCTTTCGGGTGTTCTGCGCATGAGCCCTTTAAGTCTCTTCTAAAGATAATCTTATGCATGCAAATCACGGATCGATACCCTTCACCTTCAATGGACTGCTAAACATTCCTTATGCTTCCTTAATATTTTCAGCACCTTTGTTCCCGAAGATCACCGTAGTCCGGCTTGAAATGATTAATGGCTTTTATTTGGTAATTCTAAGTAAGCATACTTTAAATGACGTGGCAACTCTTTCCCAAAACTAAATTCTTCGTGACCGGTTCGATGAATTTCCTCTTTCACATTTTCCCATTGTCTTTTCTCTGCTTTACTTCAAGCTTCATCATAGTTTCTAAAGAATGAAATCACAGATGGAAATTCGCACAGACATCTTCGGTATATACTGAATTCATCTCTTTTTCATTGATAAAACCTGAGATTACATTCATCAAGTTAACATCGTGGTCGAAGTATAGAGAAAATCTGCCATTGCAACTTTCCTTGTTCCCGTCTATATTTTTCTATACTTTTGATCAAATTAAAGCAAGAATCTTCTTCTCCAACCTCAGCAAGAACTCCTTTTTGCATGTCAATCGTAGTGCCTCCAAAGAGCTGGGAATGGTCTTCCCAGCAGCAGGGGTACTTGTGAATCTTCTCTCTTCCATGTCCGCACGATTTAAGCTCCACTGAAAACAAATTTCCCAACAGTGACCAAAGACATCTTCTAAGCACTCCTTCGTAAGCCTTCACCATCGATCCGGGCTCCGCCATTCGCAGTAACAAAGGGTGGGAATAACCCTCCCCAAACTTAGTTTCTGGGCAAATGCAAAAGAGGCATCAATCGATACTAGCTCTCGAGTCAGCAGCTCTCGAATTCAATTCTCCTAATAATACAAGGAATCGTAAGCTCCCGTCTTTCATCTTTATCTGGTAGTTCTTTCGACATCGTGACCGCAAAGTGGCGTGAGATTCACTATTCCTTCCTCTAATATTTTTCTTTTCGTCAAGATGTCCTTCGTAAATTTTGCATAGAGTGGCATCCGAGTTACCACTCTGCAAGAAAAGGCATTACCCCATCTCCAGCTCGGAGTCTTCAAAAACCTGCGAATCGCTTCTATCTCGATTTCGCAAGTAGCCTTCGTGGAAACGGGACTGCAAGTCTAGATCCTTGGATGTTCTTCCCCGCTAATTCTTCTTTTTCTTTCTCCAAAGACTTCTCCCTTCTTCGTTTTGCTCCTTCTCTTTATCACAAGGCCATCTTTTCTTTCATCTTTTCTATTTCCCTTCCCACTCCTCACCGCACCCACGCAAATCCTTCGATTTTCTTTCGTCACTGGGAAGGCATCTTCCTCCTGCTTCTCATGCGGTCAGTGGCCACCGCCCCTACTTGTGTCTCCGTGTCTCAGTGACGATCAAGGGTGTTCAGTACCGAGAATTGGCAGCAATGCTTCCCAAGTCCGCAAACTTGCTCATGGAGGTTCAATGTTTTCTTATTATCCCCCATGAAATGCATCTATTCTTCAAAAGATCGCCCTCCTCTCACCCCCATAGTCACTTTCGTGTTTCATTTCATTGCCACGGGCCGAACCCGTGGTCAGCTGACACTGGCTGGTGGGTTTCGTCCCCGCCTGGGCCTGCACAGCTTCTCCCTCCACCATATGAGAAATTCTCAAAGGGTTCCTTGCGCGCCATGATAAATGTAACAAGGTGTTAGATCAGCTCTTGAAATTGGTAAGCTCGCCTGGGTCTGACATTTTTAAATCCTCTTCAAGATCATAGAAATTTGTTCTTTCACAGCCTCAAAGATTCTTCACAACCCTTAACCAAGCCCCTACTTCATGGACAAGAAATTTCTCCTCGTCATTCATTCTGATGCATACAAGATCCAACTTTGCTTCCTCCATAGTATCTATCTGCCACCTCCATGATCCTTCCTCTGCTGAGCCTTTTGAAAACTCGTAAGGAGTTTTCTTAGCATTGCATTTGGCCGTCCTCTATCGCCTCTCTACCTCTTCAAGACTTTTTTTCGCTTGAATGCACTCACAACATGAAGCATCACTAATGATCCCCTTTGACATATTTATTCACTAGCATGATATACACGTCCATCCGCGTCTCAGATTCCATCCCCATGGCTGTGGCATCTTCTCAAAGAACCGTTTAATCTTTCCTGTGCCACATAGCTCATCTTCCCTCAATAAAAACAATGATTTCCCTCCCTCCTTTCACGAGGTAGAGTTTAATTTTTCGGGATGAATCGCTCCAACAGTTCTCTACCAATTCTCCTCCTATGCATCAACATAACCATATGGTAAAGATTCATACCATAGTCAGATTCTTAGAGAGAATGGGAATAGATGTAACTTGGATAACTTCTCGGGTTCTACCCCCATTCTTAACTGGTGTTCCCGCCATCCCGAGAAATCTTCCTGTGTGTTCATTACAGATCTTCAAGGATTTAATTAGAATCTTAAAGAATTTGATCTATACTAGTACCGGTTTTAGTTCAAAGTTGTCGCATCGATAGCAAAATGCCCGATTGTCGAGCATTCGTCCCGAATGACGGCTCAAAATTCCTCCATGGTATCGTTGATCGGGAGGTCTTCGGGTCGGGCCCCGTGTCCCCACATCCTATCTTTCATCCCCGCCATGGTGGTGTTTTCGCTCTCTTGCCTTCCCCTCGTCGCGCGGCGTTTTCTAACTTAATCGAACGCATCAATTTTCTACTTCCTCACATCAAAGTTTTTTCTCGAAAGCAAAACACACTCCCATTAATGGGATTAGTCAAAACAAATATATTCAATATGGTTTCATGTAGCAGGTCAAAATGAACCACCGCTTGAAAAACTATTTTTTGTTCTTTTCTTTAAATGTCCAAATTGTATTCCTTCTTTCTTTCATCTGAATATTAATCTATAAAATTTCTTTTCGATCGTTAATCCGCGCCTACAAAAACTTGTCGACCTAAGACCAAAACACATATACAAATTTAGTCATGACAATTACCAAAGGGCACACACTCCAATCCCCGAAATCGCACTATAAAAAACCCGGTTGGACCAAAAAATCTCCTAGAGTTAATCATTTCAATTTTGGTTTTCGGGGCCTGAGCATACGCAAGTGCACAGCCGACAAGTAATAAAACTGAGAGGAGTCCGTATATCTAATCCCACAGAGATCCCAAGAATTTTAAATCAACTACCCCACTACTTCAAGCTTCGTACTTATTTCAACCATAAAGTGATATTGGAACCCAAATTGTGTTTTAGAAATTATACTAACACGAGTAAAGTAAACGAGCAATCAAATAAACTGAATATAAAGAATAAAGAATAAAGAATAGTTAAGAAAACAAATGGACACTAATAATATTCTTCGTAGAACACATCAAGTATACCGCTATAGTGAAGTACCAATTCCCGTAGTTACTAATGATAAACTTTGAATATTTCAGGTTTAAGAATTGGCCCACATGCTATAGCAAGAAAGTCGGATCTCTCCACACTCCACATTTCATTATCTAATTTTTCCCGAATTTTCTGAAGACATGGAATGAGATAAAACTACTTTTAAAGTATTTCCTTAATCCGTATTCAAGAATACTTCATACCCATTTTATGGACCAAACCTTAGCTCCCAAGTTATTTGGCCAAAGCAAGGATATACAACTTCCGTGGATGCTCTTCCTCAAAATTAGAATAGATCACCCTCCTCGACAGATCCTCGCCTAACACCTGGATCGGGCTCCTCACTATTCGACCGAGGTGAACTCTCTGCTTGTTTAAATTGATAACTCATTCAACTCTTTCTTGATTTCAAGTGAGAAGAGATTTATCGAAGTAAACTTGAAAAGCTCATTAGATCTCAAATAGAAGGTTAATATACCTTCAAGCAATTGTTCATAACTCTTGGGGATCATTTCTCTCATAATACCGTGAGGGCCTCCTTGAAATCGTGAGCAATGAGACAAATCTTATAACTGCATAAGAAACTCCGATATTCGTATCAAAAAATAAGAAACCCAACACCAAGTAAATTCATAAATTGAAATTCTCAAGAGCGCTTGAAACGACACATAGAAAGATAATTTCTCGACCATAAAGATTCACTTCTAATGAAGCCGGATTCCCCACCATCGAATTACATGCTACAAAGATTCTCCGATCATAAGAATAACTCCGCACTAAACCCAAGATTTGACCCCGTAAATTGTCTCGAACTTCAAATGCGCCCTGTAGTAATTTTAAAAAGAATAGAATTCTGCATTCAGCTTTTGCTCAAAATCGACAACACACAGATCCAGAAAATAAAACGAAAAATAAAACGATAAATCTAATCTAATCTCTAACTATCAACATTGAAGAAAAGGAAAGAAAAGAAAAGAAAACTAAAAAGAAAATAAAGAAGATGAGCCTTCACTTCCGCACTTCCTCGTCTCAGGTCGTCACCGCCTCAAATACTCCTTTCTCTCAGTCACAGATGATGGGTTTCGCTGGGCCCTAATCCCAATGCATCCGGTTGTGGATTTCCAAGTGGACTGGACCAAGTTACCGTCTGCCTGCCACCTCAAACCTCGTAAGGAGACTATCCATGTCGCGACTCGGACCTCATCACGCGACATCAACCCACGCCTTCTCGCAGCTTCAAATGAGTCGTCCCGATGTCGCGACATCAATCTCGGTCGCTACATCAACCATACGGATCGCAATCTCCAACTCGATAGTCTTCTGGATGTCACAATTCCTGGCCCTCGTCGCGACATCACTTTGTCTTCGCAGTTTCAATAGGTTCTCGATGTCGCGACATCGATGTCTCTCGTCACACATCACTCAAGTGTTCTATAGCTTTTAACCGAACGCTCGCGATGTTCCCGACCTCAATCTCGGCCGCAATGCCAGCTTCATTTCTTTTCGCAGCCTTTATCTCGATGGTTCCCCAAGTCGCACATCAATCTCGGTCGCGACATCACTTTGGTGGCTCGCGTGCCTTCAACCGGTCGCTCTAGTGTCGCGACCGATCTCATGCGTCGCGACATCGACTCTAGTTCTCCTCGAGGCTTCAACTAGTCGCTTTGGTGTCGCGACGCCTTTCGTTTTCGTGCGGACATCGCCAAGGAACTTACAAGCTTCCATCGACACAGCCTCGTGTCGCTGACAACAATTGTCAGCGACATCGCCCATGGATTCAGCTTCACTTGATGGTTCCTGTTGTCGCGACATCAATCCCTTATCGCGACATCAATTCATGCCCTTGCAGGTTTCAAGTGGTCGTTACTGATGTCGCGACTTCAATCCCATGTCGCGAGACAAACAACAACTCAGTTATACCGCCATCTCTTACCAAGCCTCGCTTGCGCTTCCTAAGGCGATTCTGCCGCGACCCCATCAAATTTTCCGATAAAGTTTCGATGTCGCTGACAAGCTTGATCCTTCAAAGGATGTCGCGACCCTTCTCTTCACTCACCGGTTGTCGCCACAGTTTTTATCATGATGATCGGCTTCTCAGATCATCATGTCGATGTCACGACGCATCCGCATGTCGACACATGAAGTCTTCTTCTTCTTCATTTCCTCGTTGTTTCACTGAGTTTTTAACTCTCACCGCTCGCTCTTCAAGTAAGCTTGCTTCCGAGTTTTATCACGCACCTGATGGTGCATTTTGATTGCCGCAAAGTCATACGACACGTTCCTTTATCTCAGGCGCTCTTTTCTCACGCACCTCGTTTTTCACCTAATTATCTCATTAACGCTCATCCACCTTCTCGTTTCTTTTTCTCGCAAATATTCTTCTTTTCTTGAATTCCCCTGCCATTTACAGCTTCGTTAGTTATTCCATAATTTCGCACATAAAATCATTTTGTTTAGATAAAATATATCGAAAAATGGACTAAAATAGATGATTTCTCAAGCTCATCACCCATTATCCTTCCTTCACTGCACTTCCAGCTATCTTCCATACATTTCATCCATCACCACTACCTCTATACCATTTGTACATACAGTATAAAGTCTGGGAAAATATTAACACTACACAAAACAAGTTCAAAACTAAGTTTTATTACAAAACCTATTATTTACCTCAACAAAACTGGATACTCAATCCAGAATTTACAAAACACATGAATAGGCCACAGACCGACCTTTTTCACAATTTATCTCTTGAACTTGTCTCGGCTCCCTGTGTACCTCCAGTACCTGAAAAATATTTCCCTATGATGGGGTGAGCAATGCGCAGTAGAAAATTCTCCTACAATGGCTACTCCCCACCTAAATGCACGTGCAATGGCATATGAACATCCAACCACATTCCACATAGAAAATGTAATCATATATGGAATATTTCATGCGCTTATTTAAACGGTAATTTCACGCCCATAACTCGAGTCCCGATTGACTTCACACCCACGGCACACCAAGTGTGTGAAAACCATCATCGGGTGTTTCACCCAATGACTTAACCCATCGACAACCCTCCAATATTCATTTGATTCCACTAAACTCGCGGTGTTTGCGGTCGCGGAATTTTTCGGTCTCACTACGTGTGATTTTCACTTTCCAACACTTTCATAACTTTCATCGCTGATACATAAGTCACCGCACTTCGCTTTCCAACACTTTCGTGAACTTTCATCGTTGGATACATAAGTCTAACCAAGAATAAAAATTCCGGTCTTTCACTATAGGAGAATCTACCCCATCTCATTTCACCCAACACATGTATATTTATTATTATTATTATTTTACGCACTCCATGAGTCTCAATTTTTTTTTATGCTTGCTCCAATTTCCGAAATTCACTACACATTCACCAAGAATGTTGAATAACCAATACCATGCACACACACCCGACTTGACGCAATGTCCCCGTGCATATGAAATGCAATTATGTCATTTCATACTATAACATGTTACATGCAAAATGAGAACTACATGCAACATTTTCAACACATGGATAATTATATTTTCTACATATAATTCACATCCATCAAAAGAACATATATCAACGTGGTCTTTTCACACAGCATGTTATTCAATCAAGCAACAACACACAAAATGATCTTAATCTCGGACCTATAAATACAGTGGCTCCTTCCTGGCCCCTTCTGACGCTATGGAACCATTTTTCGTTCCATTCCATCAACGAATCACGGGCTACCAAAACACCCAACAAAACTCGAAGACATCCGTCCCGAGATCAAAACCAAACCTCAACACAGTCCAAGACTGTCCAGAACTAGTCCCAAAAATTTTCAATATTCAATCCCAAAATCTTGGGACTAAATCACTTGGCCAGTCACGGCCCCGAAGAAAACCTATGCCATTAAATGACTTTTAGACTAAAATAATCCAAGAAGGAAAACTCCCTATCTCTGAGCTCGACTAAACTCCGATTTCAGATCCGCCGCAGCTCGGGCTGTAGCGACCGGTTTTACCCTCTCGCTTCCAATGGAAAGCCGATCACCCGATTTTTGTAGATCTTAGAGAGAATTCCGAAGCCCCTTTTCTTTCTCTCTCTATTCGCTTTCTTTTTCCTTTTTCCCTTTTCTTTTTCCCTCGTCTATCGATCTGTCCTTACTAAATGGTAAGCTTCCTCCCCACCTTTCCTACTCTCTTCCCCACATGCCACATGTCTCCTTTTTTCTCTTTCTTTCTTTTCTTACTTTTCCTTGATCTTATCCCATGAACTATCTTTTATTTGCTTCCACTCTCATTTTTTTTTTTCATTTTCCTTTTTCTTTATTTCTCCATTTGACTTTCTTCCCTTTATTTCTCCATTTGACACATGGCTCAATACAGCCATATCCATCCAAATGCCATGTGTCACTTACACACCACAGTGTTAATATGCCATGTGTTCATCTCCAGGTGTCATATGGCATCACATGTATTCGACATGTCACCCTCGACACTGGAGCAAAGCTCTAAAAAATGTGAATTTTGAATGTCTCTAATCCGACGAATTACGAACAACTGGGATTCGCGAGACAAATTTAACTATAGTTCATTTCATTGTCCCAATCTGTGAAAATTTCCGGTTTCCAACCGAAATTACCGTTTTACCCTTGTTCAGAAAATTTGAATTTTTCCCGAGTTTTACAGATAATCCAAAAATACCAAAAATACTTAAGATATTTGTTGTTATATTCCATTGATGTTATATTTCAAATTTTGAAATATATTAATCATTTTTTTGAGAGGTAACATTTAATAAAATAATTATTTATTGTAAAATGAGATGTTGTCGCTAATTACTTTAATTCGAACATTTTGTGAATGCTTAAAAAAAACAAATTACTTTCAAGTGTATAAAGAATTATTTCTACTTTAAATTTACCTAAAGTGCATTCAGAGTTGACACTTTGAATGAGGAGAATAAAATAAAATAAAGTTTCATAGTCCTCTATTTGGAATTTGTCTCATGAATTTAAGTCATGTCTATAGAAAAGCAAATAGAACTATTCATTGTCTAGCTAAAGAAATGACTTAATAGTTTAGATTTTAGTTTTTAGTGTTTAGTGGTCAAATGTCCCTAAAGAGTTTTCATGATTATCATGTTCTTTTTCCAATCATGTTTGTAAAGCTCATTTAAATCTTCTTCATAAAAAAAAAGTTTTATGTTAAAAAATTTGAATAATATAAAAAAAGTTTCATAAAAAGTTTTTATCTTCTTTCATAGATTCTAGTTTTTCTTGTTTCTAATAAATTTGAGACCAAGATTTTTAATGTTCACTGTAAACTTGTCTATCTTGATATCAATTTAAAGATTTTATTTAATAGTAATTGAATGTTAAAAAATAAAAATAATAGATAAATTTAATAAAAAATTATTTATCTATGAATTTCCATGTTGTATAAATAATTTAGAATCCATATACAAGATTCTTATTCACTTTCGTTTTTGTTTCAAATTTAGAATCCATATACAAGATTAAAATTAAGCTAAATGCTTCTAAACATGTAAACATATTTTTTTAAAATACTAGAAAGAGAAAAAAATTATCACTAAATGAATAAAAAAATCAATTATTTAATTATTTTTATATGTATAAAATGAAAAGCTAAAAAAGAAAAATAATGGAACTACTTCAAATAGTTATTTACAATAAACTTGATTTTTTTTTTTTTTTTTGTTTCGAGTCTCATCTATCTACGCATTCGCGGACACCCCAACCGGTGGTCCCTTGACAACCTGTCAATGCGCAATTCTATGGATTTTGATGACCGATACCACACCGTTGTGTCCCATTTATCAGATCCATATTTTCAAAAAAAAATCTAAGTATGGTCCATCCAGGTGGTCTCAACAAAGTAAGATCAATTCCATGTGGTCCATCTATCCATATCCCTAATATACATCCCTTTACCGAGACCCATTCATTCACATTTAAATCTAAAATATGAAAATAAAACGCTTAATTACAGTTCGTAAGATTCCGATCACGGCCCTTTTACCATATTTACATTTATACAATAATCCAAAAGAATTTAATTACAATTCTTTTTACATAAAATACTTTTATAAAAGTATTTTCAAGGGGCCACATGTCAATCTTTCTTCACAATCACTACTCGTCGGGAGCGTCAAGCCTTCGTGACATCCCAGACTTGAAAGGGGGTCCCACAATGGTGAGCAATGCCCGTAGGAAAATTCTCCTACAATGGCTACCCCCGTTTAAATGCACATTTAAATGACGACATAAAACATCAAACCATATTCCATATAAATAATGTAATCCTATATGAATGTCTCCGTGGACACGACGACGAGACTCCTCACACCCTCAACCCGGTCCCGATCGACTCCCACACCCGCAACGTCAAGTGTGAAAAACCGCCATTGGTGTTTTCACCAACGACTCCTAAACCATCAGACAACCCTCCAATTTTTAATTTATCAAATTCAGGTGTTTATTTAGGTTTGTGAATTTTCTGGTCTCACCCGCAGCGTTTCGTAACGCCTTCGACACTTTCGCAGAACTTCCCTGTGTGGGGAGATTCACCCCATCTTGCTTCACCCCAAACACATGAAATTTATTATTATTTTATACAACCATGAGTTCGATTGGGACGCCCGGTCCCATTTCCGGAAGCCACCACATTCACCAAGAATGGTGAATAACATTACTATGCACCTACGCCAGACTTGAAGCGATGTGACCGTATGAACAGCCATGTCATTTCATGCTATATCATGCCACATGCACAAGAAGAGCACATGATGCAACATTTATAACTTTATAACATATTTCCTACATACTTATGATCACACTTCATGTTAATACACATCAAGTACAAGTATATATTAACATGATTTTTACATACAACATCATGTTATTTATTTTTAACAATAACACACAAATGGCTCAAATTCAAACCCATATAAAACAGTGGCACCTTCTATTCCTTCAATGACTGGTCATCGACTACCGTGGATACCAAAACACACCACAAAACCGTAAGACATTAGTCCCGATCAAACCAAAACCTCAACCCATTCCCTGACCGCCCGCCAAAACAGCTCCAGTATCCTATTCGACTGCTCAAAACAACCCTCGGGTACTCACACCTCGCACCCAAAAATTCGGATCAAATTTACTACTCTCACTAATTCTAAGAAAATCCCAAGCCATTGAACAATCTTTGGGGACTAGGAAATAACCTGCAGAAAATTCCTTACCCGTAGCTCGACGAACCCAAGATTTTGGTGCCCACACGCAGCCTCGTCACAGATAAACTTTGTTCGGGCTCCAACCGAAACCTACGATCGATTTCCAGGATCTTAGAGAGAATCCTTTCTCTCTAACCCTTCGATTCGCGACGTAAACGGTAGCTAGCAAATCAACCAACAAAATTTGTAAACCTATACCTTCTACCATCAGAACTAGCTATCAAAGAGCAATCGACTTCTGTGGCTCGAACTCAGATGGTTTTCTTCACAAGAAAATGATTTCATAATCGGGTCAAATTCATGGAATTTCAGCTTGGATTTTGGTTCGTAAAAACAAATGGGTGAAATGTTCGAAACTAAAATATAACAAATTAAAATGTAAAATATAACTCCTCAAGTGTTAGTCACCTGGTCTGATTCATGTGGCAACCGAGGAAGCTTTGTTCTTTCGCATTGGAAATCAATCTTAAAAGCTTCATTTCCGAACCGGATCTTCATTTAGCTATAAAACTCAACCCTTAATAACTATCCTTTGAAAAATTGGTGTAATCAATGAAAGCATCAATGGTCCTTTACCAGGAAAACACCTCTCCTCGACCACCTTTACAAGGGATCATAATGATAATTCAACAAACATCAATGGATTCAACATTGCTGATCCAACGAGCCCAAAAGATTATCAAGTAATAACCATTCAAGGTGAATCTAAGGGATTTAAACTTATAGTTCCAGGGAAACACAACCGCGCTGAGTACCTCACGTGGAAGAACATGGAACCCTCCAGCTTGCCTTCTCAAATCCTACTTCCCGCCAATGCCCTTCCTTCGAGGAAAGGTTTCTAGCCACCCACCTCCAAGTCGTCATCCTTCGAGGTGATCACACCTAGAAAATGAGAGAAAAGGAGAGAAAGTGAGAGAAACAAGAAAAGAGCGGGAAGAGCTGAAAGCTTCCAGCCCAAAAGTTTTATTTATGGAGAAGATCCTTTTACAAGAGCCAGTAGGCTTTATATCGTCTACAAGCAAAATTACAAAAGAACCAAAAAAATCGTGCCATTATAGGATAAATGGGAAAGAAACAAAAGTGGAACAAAAGTTACCAAGTCAAATCCGGCAAACAGAAGGAACAACCAACATGATGAATAAGGGTAATGAGTGAACAGCGGTGCAGAGGTAATTTCTCATGTGTCAAGCGAAATTCTCAACCCATTTAAATTCAGTTGCGTAAATTTAATCTCTGCAAAAATTCTTTGCGCTGACTCCAATTTCCTTGCATTTTCTGCTCTTCTTTCCTTTTGGTTTCTAATCTGCAATGCTGAGTTTGACTCGAATTCTTCGTGCTTGGATCGACTCAACAATTTTGGCATAAATAGCTTGCAAAAACTACAAATGCGATCAATAGTATAGTCGGGACCTTAATGTGCCAATTGGGTTAATTACGCTAATTAGTACACAAAAAGTGCTCAAAACCCTCGGCACAAATGGTGGCCTCAAAATAGCACTTCTTTTGAAAGCACTAATCACACTAATTCTGAATCCTACATTGCTACCCCTTAGCAATGAAAGAAAGAAAGAGAGAGCAATCAAAACAAAATCAAAATTATGTTCACAAAAATGGTATTTCAAAAGGTTGTAATGAGCAATGAAGCCTACCCTCGCAAGAATCACCAAAACCCTCTTGCCCAATAACTATCTCGAGAGAATGAATGTCATACATAATTGAAAATCAAAAGAGCCTCCTCTTGAATCAAACTGCAGACTCCACCAAAACCTATGTTTGTTCGATCGCTTCAACAATAAACCGGCTAAAATGCACTCTCCCCAACCAAGCTACACGCTCCACCTAAGACACCAACCAACCCCAGCCAGATCAAGACCCACTCTTATTCCACAACTCTTTGTGTTGTAGGCAATCAGGTGAATCGAATTCTCACCAAAGTCCATGTAACAAGATTCAAATGCATGACTCCCAACCAAGGCTTAGGCACCAAGTCATAAGGATCTTTCAATTCACTAACTCTTCGTGTTTCACCCCGACTTCAAATGATTTCTTGAGACTCCAGCACTCCATAACTTGTAAACTTAGCCATCCACCCATGTACAGCACAAAGTCGAATGCACCCAACCGACCGGTTTAGTAGCACGGTTTTGAAAGATCTCGCCATATACCCCTCCAACGCCCCAAGCCTTAAAGGCATCTACTCTCCTTCTTTCTTCTTTTCTTTTTTTCTTTTTGTTTCTTTCTTTTCTTTATTTCATACACATCGCTCTTCTTTCATGGTTCCTTAACCTATTAAAGGTAGTCAACGAAACTAGGGTAGGTTTTGCAAAGTTTAGGAGGTTAGGTGATTAGTGCCCAAAAAGTGCTATTTTGAGCCCTATTTATTATAGGTTTTGAGTGCTTTTTGTGTACTAATCATTCTAATTGACCCGATTTGCAGCCATTGCTGTCCCTACTATTTAAATGATCAGCATTTTGTGGCAAATTTTGCGCCATGAAATAATTATGCCGAAATTGCTGAGTCGATCCAAGCACCTAAGAATTCAAATCAACCTCAACATTATGTATCAAAGATCAAAAGGAAAGAAGAGTGCAAATGTGAAGAATTGCACCACCGCAGAAGGTCCTTCCTCGCGCATCAGGTACCCTGAGCACCGGCCTCCAGCTTATTCTCGGCTGACGCTTCAGCCTTTTGTTACAATTTTGGTTTTTCTCCTTTCTACCCTTGTTGTAATCACTTATATGTTTGGATTGTATGGTATTTTACTGGGTTTGTAAGGCTACATAAGCCATTTTGTATACATCACATGAGACCTAATTTTTTTGTCAGAAATAAAATTAGTGGCCTATTTCCTCTTCTTCCCTGCTTTTTCCTTCCTTTTCTCTCATTTTCTCTCCTCTTTCTACTATTAAACACTCCTTCCGTGGATGACAACTCGCAGGATGGTTGGCTAGGCCTCTTCCCCTGGAAGCAGAGGGCTGGCCGGCTGTGGTCTGGGAGGTAAAGCACGGTCCTCCGTTTAACGCACGTATTTTTGTCATGTTTAAGTTCCCGTCTCTCACTCCTTAGCAAAACCCAAGCATGCTCTCTTAATGTGTATTGCAAGCTGGGGTTCAATTGATACTTCTCACCAGATCCATCGAGGCTCGCTAGTCGCCTCCCGCTGCTATCGCGATTGTGGTTTTCAGACGTTGCTTTCACTGGAGCAGAACATTTATTCCCATTTAAATGCTATTTTTCAAAAGGGAAACAAGGTACTAGCCTTTAAAGCAATGAAGATCCTATTCGGGAAATGACTATATGTCATGCTCCCCAACGCGAGGAAAAGACCCGAGGACACGTGCTAGTCGCCCTAAAAACCCTAACCCAGTGGCCTGAGACTTAAAGGAGTTCTTTTTCTTATTTTCTTCATTTATTTTCGTGGCCAGAATCCACCAACCCACTGCTTTTAACCAAACCTAAAAATCCAAATTTAATTCACCGCCTCGATTTCACCAAATCATTCGCACGAAGAAAACCCATCCCCGTGGTTCGACCCTAGGACCACTATATCGCAAAGAGTTTGACTACGGCGATAGAGGAACATAGATACAAATTTTGTTGATTCCTATCACCCTACTATGGCACGACCAAATGGCGCCGCTTCGCCGGATGGTGCCTTAGTGCAAGGTAGGAACTATGGAATACTCAGGATTCTCATCACAGTTCCGTGAATTCTCCTCGTCATTTTTTTATTTGGCTACAAGTTTTTTTTAGTTTCATTTAATCGTTAAAAAAAAGTCATATGTGATTTTTTTTTTCTGCTTGTGTCAGTTTCAGGTCGTCGTTATTTTTTCTCTGTAATCCATTTTCAAGTAAGTTAAAATTTGAAGGCAAGCGCTTCAAGCATGTGTTCGGGGAAAATTGACTGTGATCAAATGAACTCCCCATGAAGAAAATACAATGAGAGAAACCCAGGACATTCTATGTCAATGAGGGATTACAGAACCTTCCATGGTGCTGGCAACAACCCGTAGAGAAATCCAAACCCGAGGTCTATGAGGGAATATAGGAGATTCACCGGATGAGTGCACCCCCCACATGGTGCCCACGCATACCATCCTCACCACCACAACCACTACACCACTTTCCATTGAGCAGCTATTCTCAATCTTAAATACTAAACTGGTGGGGCGAGGCCAGGATGAACAAAAAAGAAATTCAATGCCCAATCAGTGAAAATCCATACCGAGGAGAATTCCCCGACCAAAGATTGGGGATGGCCGAACAAATGATTTTGGAAGCATGAATGGGACAACCCGCAAGATTCCATTGAAGACCCAATTGATCACAGCCAATGTCCACCGTAGAGGAGTATGTCAAAGTGACACCACGGCTAAGGAGCTCAGTGTCATACATGTACCCACTAGAAGGCCTCCGGTAGAAAATTTTGAATCCTCAACAGTTGTCGGTCACCTGGGAGAAGAAGGAAGCAACCTCCATTGTCGACTGAGGATAAATAAAGGAAAGGAAGAAGGGAGGAACCCTAAGAGCCTATCATTCAACCAACCCTATAGATTCGATCCTAATTTCACCGCCCAACCCCAACCGCCCCACTCGGCCAAGCAGGCTATATTGGGTTAACACTCCGCAAAGAAACCCAAAACCCGCAGCACTCGCTCCCAAAACCCATGCCACCATCACCGCTTGCAACATTTTTCAAGAGAATAGTACATCAGACAGCTCGCTTCACTACCTCAGTTAAGATGGCGTACCGCACATACCGCATGGCATACGCTGGATGGTCGGTGCCGGCTCGGATTCGAGCACCCAACCCCTCGTATTTCCTCGAGCGCCCGCCGGGGCCCAGCGTGTACTTCAAAAGGCCTTGAAGTGGTCTCAAGAGCACAAATTCTCCCCACTTTTTGTTTTAATTTTTCTTGCTTGCTTATTTTTATCGTATTTTATTTTGATTTCAAGTAATTTCTTAGATTTTATCTACTCTTAGTTAATTTTTATGTTTTTAAATACCTCGCTTCGTAATTTTTCCTAATTTTTTCTCAGGTTAATTTTTGCAACTTGTGCAAATTTTCAAGCATAAATGTAAATTTTCAAGCTTGATCAAGATCAGGCAATCAGAGCGTGCCAGAATTTTCGCAAGCTTAGCTTAAAATTCTCGCAATCCTAACGACGCTTTAAAAATTTCCTCGCTGGCCAGTGAAATTTTCTCGTTGTTAGAATAAATTTCGCTAGGCCTAGCGAAATTCCACGCAGATAGCGAAATCGAGAATTTTCGCTGTAGAACAAGAAATTTCCTCACAATAAAGTAAATGGCATGCAACAGCGAGACACTAAAGGACAAAACAGCTTTGTTATTTAAATATTTCCATTTTATTTTTTTTTTTTATTTTTTT
The DNA here is from genome assembly GCA_016808115.1 of Tetrastigma voinierianum. NCBI lineage: Eukaryota > Viridiplantae > Streptophyta > Magnoliopsida > Vitales > Vitaceae > Tetrastigma > Tetrastigma voinierianum. The sequence goes on along the minus strand of JAEQBH010006297.1, from coordinate 97,808 downwards.
ATTTTTTATATATTTTATATGTTAAAAAAAAAAAAAAACGTTGGTTTCTTTTTTAAGTATATTATTTGAATTTTCAAAAAATTATTTATTTTATTTTAAAATTTTATATAAAAAATCATTTTAAAAAAAATCATGTTTCCTAAAAAAATTAATCGTTTTTTATTTTATACAAAAAAAACATTTTTTTTATTATTATTATTTTTTATTTTATTTTATTTTATTTATTATTTATTTATTTTGATTTTTTAAAAAAATTCAAAATCAAAAAATTTTCACTATTTGTACATAGTTTAAAATTCAAACATAAATGTAAATTCAAGAGAAATAAATTTTCGCTAGCTTAGCGAAATTTCGCTTGCCAGTTTAAAAATTATTGTAGCATAGCGAAATTTCTGCCATGGCCCCACTTTGCCTCCAAATTGCTTTTCGCTCATAACTTTTTCATCCGAACTCCGGCTTTTAGGTGTTCTCGTACCGTTGGAAAGCTTAGAGAGTAGAATCCAAATATGGCAAGAAAAATATTTTTGAGAGATTGCTGCAGAAAGTGGCCTTAAAATTCTCTAACTCACTTTTTCTCTTTTCCTTAACTTGTTTATTTAAGCCCAACTGAAATGCAATGTGGTTATTCAATAGAGTCTTACAAGCCCCTATTCAGAAATGATCACATCTCATCAAGGAGGTAAATAATTTCCTTCTTTTAATTTTCTCTAATCCAAGCCCCATTTCTGACACCGCATAAGCCTGGGGTCGGGGACGCGCGTCGATCTAAGGAAAGTGACTTTCGTATTTATTCTTCGTATCATTTTGTGAAAGTCCATTTTGTGATGTTGAAGTGGCTTGTCAGGGTTCCTTCATAAAGTCGTTATACTAAATAAATTACTTTTTCAAAATTCGTAATCCCGCTGCAACCAAAATTTTTTTTGCGGTTCTCATTCTTAACCCGCAAGTCGAAAATCTCTAAAAATTCATTCACCCTATCGATGCCGATTGGTTCCATGTCATTTGAAAGTGAATGATTAGTTGAATTCTATTGATTTCGACCTTTTCTTCCACCTTAGCCAACCACACACCGCGAAAGCACATTAAAGCTTCAATGATAAAGCCGAAAAACTGCAAGAACCTCCTTTACTCTGCATAACTCGCCCTACTAATGGGACCTTTAATAAAGTTAAGGACCCATGTGGAAAGAAGGCCAACGCTGCCTTCGAAAGAAAAAAAAAAGAGAAAAGAAAAGAAAAAGAATAAAAATTGCAATGCTTTTGCCTTGAAACCCGAGCACCCAGGCCCGAGGGGTATATGGCGAAAGCTTCCTTTAAAGCTCTGCCCTAAACCTTCACTCGGTCGGGAGTCACCGACTTAGTGTTCGCTACACGTGGATGGGTGGAGTTTAGCAAGTCAGAAGCGCTGAGTCTCGAAATCATTCAAGTCCGGTGAAACCTCAAGAGTTTGTGGTCGAAGATCCCGCGACTTGCCCTAAGCTCAATTGGTCGGAGTCACCTGTGAGATCCCCGTTACATGGACTTTCGTGAGGCTCATTCTCAAAGATTGCAACCCTACAACGCAAAAGAATCAGGAATAAAGAGGTGGGTCCCCCGACCATTTAGGTTGGTCAGCATGCTAGGTCGTGGCAGTAGCTTAGGTCAGGGGAGAGTGCATTTTAGCAACTATCGTTAAGGGCCATGTGTAAATAAACACTTAGATTTCGTGGAAGTTTCGTTGATTCACCGTATGGAGACTCTTTCGATACTCAATTTCAGATGACATTCATTCTCTCATGATAGTTATCGACACTCGCATTGATTATTCTTACTTAGGTTAGGCATTACTCATTCACAATCTTTTGAAATATAATTTTTGTGAACATTATTTTGTTTTCATTGTATGCTCTTTCTTCTTTCGCATTGCTAAGGGACTAGCAATGTAGGTTTGGGTGCATTAGTGCCCAAAAGTGCTATATTTCTCGAGCCCTATTTATTATGTTTTGGAGTGCTTTTGCGGTACTAATCATTCTAATTGACCCGATTCGTACATTAAGGTCCCTACTATTTTTAATTATCACATTTTGTGGCAAATTTTGCGCTTTTGCAGCTAATTATGCCGAAATTGTTGAGTCGATCCAAGCACGAAGAATTAAATCAAACTCAACATCGCAGATCAAAGATCAAAAGGGAAGGAAAGAGTAAAATGTGAAGAAATTGCACTAAGTAGAAGTTTTCCTACACAAGACTCCGTGCATCCCGAGCACCGTTCTCAAAGAGCTTATTCCTCGCTGACGCTCACCTTTTGTTACAATTCTTGGTTTTTCTCCTTTCTACCCTTGTCAGAATTCCTCACTTATGTTTGGATTGTATGGGTATTTTACTGCTCAGAAGGCTACATAAGCTCATTTTTGTATATTAATCAGTTGGTTGAGACGAATTTTTTTGTCAGAAATAAAATTAGCCCATTTTCCGCTTCTTTTTTCTCTTTTCTCATTTTCTCCCCTTTCTAGGCCAATTGTAAAACACCTCCGAGACGACAATCCTCAGAGGAGAGTCGTTGTGGGCCTCTTCCCCTTGAAGAGGAGGTCATTGCCAAATGGCTCGAGGCAAAGCAAGGTCCTCTGCTTTTAACGCACGATTCGTTGTTTGCTCCCGCTCTCACTTGCAGTTAAAAATCTCTACATGCTCTCTTTAATGTGTATTTGGCAGTTTTTGGGTTCACGGATACTTTCACTAGATCCATTGAGGCCTCATTTAGTTGTCTCCTCAAGTGTTATCGTGGATTAGGGTTTTGAGATGTGTTTTCACCGTTAGTGAACATTTATTCCCATTTAAATGCTATTTTTCAAAAGGGAAAATCATAGGGTTTAGTTTTTTAAAGCTAAATGAAGATCCGGTTCGGGAAATGACTATATGTCATGCTCCCCAACGCGAGGAAAAAGACCCGAGGACATGTTAGTCACCCTAAAAACCCTAACTCAGTGGCCTGAGACTTCAAGGAGTTCTTTTCTTATTTTTCTTCATTTTATTTTCGCTCAATCCACCAACCCAACGGCTTTTTAAATCAAACCTCGAAATCCAAATTTAATTCACCAGTTTTGATTTCACTAAATATTTTGTACGAAGAAAAACCCATCCCCGTGTTCCGAATTCTAGACCACTATATCGCAGCAGCAAATGACTACTAGCGATAGGAGGAACATAGGATACAAATTTTGTTGATTCCGGATCACCCTACTATGGCACGAATCAAATGGCGCCGTTGCCGGGGATGGTGCCTTAGTGCAAGTGAGGAACTGTGGAACACTTGTGATTCTCATCATAAGTTCTGGTGAATTCTCCTTTGTCATTTTTTATTTTACAACAAGTTTTTTTTAGTTTCATTTAATCATAAAAAAAGTTGTTGCAGATTTTTTTTTTTTCTGCTTTCAGGTCAGTTTCAGGTCAGCTCGTTATTTTTTCTCAAGTAGAATCCATTCAAGTGGGTTAAAATTCAAGGCAAGCAAATCAAGATAGTTCAAGGGGGAAAAATTGACTGTGATCAAATGGAACCCCCATGAAGAAAGCAATACGCCGCAGAGAAACCCTAGGACATTCATGTCAATGAGGGATTACAGGAACCTTCCACGGCAAAGGGCAACAACCTGTAGAGAATCCAAACCCGAGGTCTAAGGAGGGAATATAGAGACCAATGGATGAGTGCACCCCTACATGGTGCCTCCACAAGATAATTAAATCCACCACCACAACCACCACACAATTAATTTCTCCAGCTTGAGCTATTCCGGGATCTTACTAAACTGGTGGGCGATACTGTTGGATTTAACAAAAGAAATCACGCCCACCTGAGGAAAACCATACCGAGGGAGAATTCTGACCAAAGCATTTAGATGGGTCGAACAATGATTTTGAGCATGAATGGACAACCCGCAAGATTCCATCGAAGACCTAATCGATCAGCTGAAGAATGTCCACCGTGAGGAGAAGTGTCAAAGTGACACCCACGGCGAGGAGTCATATTTATATGCCCACTAGAAGGCCTCGGTAGAAAATTTTGAATCCTCGCTGGTGCCATTGCTCAGCCCGGGGAGAAGAAGGAAGCAACCTCCCCATTGTCGATCGAGGATAGCAGTGAAAGGAAGAAGGGGAGGAACCCCGTTGTTCTATCATTCAACCAACCATAGATTCGATCCTAATTTCACCGCCCAACCCCAAAATAGCCCACCGCTGCAGGCAGGTTGCCAACACCGCAGCAAACTCCAAAAACCTCGCAAAGACTCAAGCCCCAAACCCATGCCAGCCATCACTGCCATAACATTTCAAGAGAGAATAAGGGCCATCGTACGAGCTCGCTCACTACCTCAAAGAAGATGGTACCGCACATACCGCATGGCATAAATGGATGGTTCGGAAGCGGCTCGATTTGGAGCACCAACCCCGTATTTCGAGCGCCCGCTAGCTCCAAAGAATTTCAAAAGGCCTAAGGAAGGGTTCTGTATACAAATTCCTCCCCTCTACTTTTTTTGCTTTAATTTTTCTTGCTTTGTTTTATTTTATCGTATTTTATTTTGATTTCTTTAATTTTTCTTCTTAGATTTTATCTAATTTTTAGTTAATTTATGTTTTTAAATTAATTTTTGCTTTTCTGTAATTTTTCCTAATTTTTCTTGTGTTAATTTTTGCAGTTTGTGTGCAAATTTTGAAGCATAAATGTAAATTTTGAAGCTCGATCAAGATCGTGGCACCGAGCAAAGAGAATTTTCGTAGTTTAGCCAGTACTTTAACTTAACGAATGCTAAAATTTCGCTACAAAGAAATTTTCAGCATTTAAATTTCGCTAGCCTAGCTTGGGCCTCCACAGAGATACGAACTGCACTTTCAAGCAGAACAAGAAACCCTCAATAGCGAAACGGCATGCAACAAATGAGACACTAAAAGACAAAATAGCGCTATCGCTGCTTCCATTTTATTTTTATTTTATTTTATTTTTTATATATTTTATATGTTAAAAAAAAACGTTTGTTTTTTTATATATTATTTGAATTTTCAAAAAAAAAATATTTATTTTTATTTTAAAATTTTATATAAAAAAAATCATTTAAAAAAAATTGTCTCTAAAAAAAAAAATTAATCGTTTTTATTTTATACAAAAAAACATTTTTTTATTATTATTATTTTTTTATTTTATTTTATTTTATTATTATTTATTTATTTTACGTGAAAAAAATTCAAAAAATCAAAAAAAAAAAAAAATTTTACTATTAGACATAGCTTAAAAATTTCAAACATAGCTGTAAATTTTCGGCTATGTCAAATTTTCGCTAGCTTAATAAATTTCGCTAAGCTAGCTTAAAATTATTGTAGCATAGCGGTAAATTTTCACAGGGCCCCACTTTGCCTCCAAATTTTGTTTCGCTCATACTTTCATCCGAACCTGTTTTAGGTGTGTTCTTGTACCGTTTGGAAAGCTTAGAGAGTGGCAACTAAATATGGCAAGAAAAATATTTCTTTGAGATTGTTATGAAAGTGTAATTTTAAAATTCTTCTAACTGTCACTTTTTTCTTTTCTTCTCCTAACTTGTTTATTTGAAGCCCAAACGGAGTGAATAAGGTGTCATGAAAGCTCATGGCTCCTATTCGTAAATACTCACATTCTTATCAGGAGTGCAACACTTCCTTCTTTAATTTTCCAACTGAGCCCCATTTGACACCGAGATGTTCGGGGTCGTGGGGGAGTGGTTATCGAAGGAAGTGACTTTTGTATTTATTCTTTCGTACTATTTTGTGAAAGTCCATTTTGTGATGTTTAGTGGCTTGTTGGGTTCCCCTTCTATAAAGCTGTTATACTAAACAGCTTACTTTTTCAAAATTTGGACCCGCTTTTGCAACCAAAATTTTGTGGTTTCCTCATTTAACTCCAAGTTGAAAATTCTGTACCTGGCCCAATTCTATTGATGTTAGATTTGGTTCCATGCTTGTTGAGTGAATGATTAGTTGAATTCTTATTGATTTCGACCTTTTTCTTCCACCTTTAGCTAACCACACCGAGCACATTAGGTTTCAATGATAGGTCAAAATCACAAGAACCTCCTTTACTTCAGATAACTCCGTCTTCCTGGCCATTGACCGCCTTAATGTGTTAAGGACCCATGTGGAAAGAAGGCTAAACGCGTCAAAGAAAAAAAAAAGAGAAAAAGAAAAGAAAAAGAATAAAAATTGCAATGTTACTTGAAACCCGAGCACCTGCCCGAGGGGTATACGGGCGTTAAGCCTTTAAAGCTCTCTGCGTCTCTAAACCTTCACTGTCGGGAGTCACCGACTTAGTGTTCGCACTCCGTGGATGGGAGTTTAAGGTTGTAGGTGCCGGAGTCTCGAAATCATTCAAGTCCAGAAACCTCGAAGAGTTTGTGGTCGAAAGATCCTTAAGGACTTCGTGCCCTAAGCCTTAATCCGTTGAGTCATCTATAGATCCCTCACATGGACTTCGTGAGGTCGATTCCTCGCATTGCACCCTACAACGCAAAATGAATTGTGGAATAAGAGGTGTGGGTCCCGATCTATTTAGGTTATCACATGCTAGGTCGTGGTAGTAGCTAGGTCAGAGAGGCAAATTTAAATAGCTTATTGTTATACCGGGAGCAAATAAACACTTAGATTTTCGTGAAGTTTCTCGTTGATTCCACCAGATTAGACTTTGATACTCAATTTTGTATGACATTCATTCCTCTCATGATAGTTATTGGACACTTTATTGATTATTCTTACTAGTAGACAGTGCATTACTCATTCCTACAATCTTTTTGAAATATACTATGGAACATTATTTTGTTTTCACAGATGCTCTCTCTTTCTTTTTTCTTGCATTGCTAAGTGACTAGCAATGTGTAGGTTGGGTGATTAGTGCCCAAAAGTGCTATTTTTGAGCCCTATTTATTATAGGTTTGAGTGCTTTTTGTGTACTAATCATTCTAATTGACCCGATTTGCACATTAAGGTCCCTACTATTTTAATGATCACATTTTGTGGCAAATTTTGCAGTTTTTGCGAGCCAATTATGCCGAAATTGTTGAGTCGATCCAAGCACGAAGAATTCAAATCAAACTCAACATTGCAGATCAAAGATCAGAAGGAAAGAAGAGCAAAATGTGAAGAAATGGCAGACCACCATGAGAAGGCTTCTTCCCGCGCCGCATCGTGCATCCCGAGCACTGCTCCTCCGTGCAGCTTATTCCCGCTTGACGCTCAGCTTTTTGTTACAATTTTTGGTTTTTCTCCTTTCTACCCTTGTTGTAATCACTTATGTTTGGATTGTATGGTATTTTACTTGGTTTGTAAGGCTACATAAGCCATTTTGTATACACTGTTGAAGGAGACGAATTTTTTTGCTGTAAATAAAATTAGGGCTCATTTCTCCCGTTTTTTCCCTTTTCTCTCATTTTCTCTCCCTTTTCTCAATAAACACCCCGAGGATGACAACCTCGCAGGATGGTCATTAGGCCTCTTCCCCCTCGAAGACAGGTCAGGCTAGGGCTCGGGAGGCAAAGCACGAGTCCTCTCGTTTTTAACGCACGATTTTTGGTTGTTTAAGTTCCGCTCTCACCAGTTAAAATCTCTACATGCTCTCTTTAATGTGTATTTGGCAAGCTTTTGGGTTCAATGGATACTTTCAATTAGATCCATTAAGAGGCTCGGCTTAGTCAGCTCAAGCAGTTATCGGATTAGGGTTTTTGAGATGTGTTTTCACTGTTAGGAACATTTATTCCCATTTAAATGCTATTTTTCAAAAGGGAAATCATAGGTTTAGCTTTAAAGCTAATGAAGATCCTGGGCTCGGGAAATGACTATATGTCATGCTCCCTAACGCGAGGAAAAAGACCCGAGGATATGTTAGTTGCCCTAAAAACCCTAACCCAGTGGCCTGAGACTTCAAGGAGTTCTTTTCTTATTTTTCTTCATTTTATTTTCAGTTTGCAATCCACCAACCCACTGTTTTTAACCAAACCTGAAAATCCAAATTTAATTCACCAGTTTTGATTTCACTCAAATCATTTGTACGAAGAAAACCCATCCCCCCGTGTTCAATTCCTAGACCACTATATCAAGCAAAGAGCTTTGACTTCACTACATATAGGAGGAACATAGATACAAATTCTTTGTTGATTCCGATCACCCCGTGTAATATGGCAATTTAATCAAATACGCTGCTGTTGGACGGTGCCTTAGCGCAAGTGAGGAATCAAGTGGAAATACTGTGATTCTCACCGCTGCCTCGTGAATTCTCCTTTGTCATTTTTTATTTTTTACAATAAGTTTTTTTAGTTTCATTTAACTCATAAAAAAAGTTAAGGCAGATTTTTTTTTTTTTTTCTCGTTTTGTGTTGTCTAGCGTTCGTTATTTTTTCGCAGAATCCATTTTCGTGCTTAAAAATTCTACAAGTGCGCCCAAGACAGTGTTCGTGGGGAAAATTGACTGTGATCAAATTGAACCCCTCATGAAGAGCAATACAACAAAGAACCCTAGGGACATTCATGTCAATGAGGGATTACAGAACCTTCCAGTGTTGGCAACAACCAGAGAAATCCAAAACCCGAGGTCTATGAGGGAATATAGAGACCAATGGATGAGCGCACCCCCTACATGGCGCTCCACAAGATACCTCAATTCTCACCACCACAACCACACACAATTAATTCTTCCAGCTTGAGCAGCGCTATTCGGACCTTACTAAACTGGTGGGTGATGCTGTGGATGAACAAAAGAAATTCAATGCCCAATTGAGTGAAAATCCATACGAGGAGAATTCCCCGACCAAAGATTAGATGGCCGAATAAATGATTTTGATGCATGAATGGGACAACTTGCAAGATTCCATTGAAGACCTAATTGATCAGCAGCAATGTCCACCAGAGGAGGAGTGTCAAAGTGACACCATGACGGAGGAGCCGTGCCTACAGCAGCCATCAGAAGGCCTGGTAGAAAATTTTGAATCCTCGGCCAGCCGTTCACTGGGAGTGAAGGCCAACCTCCCCATTGTTGACTGAGGATAGCAGTGGAAAGGAAGAAGGGGAGGAACCCCAAGAGCCTATCATTCAACCAAACCTCATAGATTTGGATCCTAATTTCACTGCCCAACCCCAAAATAGCCCACTGCCAGTGTACATATTGCCAACACTCCGTGAAGAAACCCAAAAACCCGGCAGCATTCCAGCCCCAAACCCATGCCACCCATCGCTGTACAACATTTCAAGAGAATAGTGGCCACTGTACGAGCCTTTGCCACTACCTCAAAGAAGATGGCAAACGCATTACAATCAGAGATGGCATAGTGGATGGTTCAAGTCAGCTCGGATTTGGAGCACCCGAACCCCCGTATTTCAGCTCCACTACCTCCAAAGAGCCCTCCCAAAAAGGCTCTAAGGAGTGGTTTGGGGAAAGGCCAAATTCTCCCCACTTTTTGTTTTAATTTTTCTTGCTTTGTTTTATTTTATCGATTTATTTTGATTTCTCATATCTTTCTTCTTAGATTTTATCTAATTTTTAGTTAACTCTATGTTTTTAAATTAATTTTTTGCTTTCTTCGTAATTTTTCCTAATTTTTCTTGTGTTAATTTTTACAATGAAAGGCAAATTTTGAAGCATAAAATGTAAATTCTGAAGCTTGATCGAAGATCGTATAACTGAGCAAAGCAGAATTTTCGCAAGCTTAGCGAAAATTTCGCAATCCTAGCGAAATGCGAAAATTTCGCTACAGGTGAAATTTTCGCTAAGCTAGCGAAATTTCGCTAGCCTAGCGAAATTCCACAGAGATAGCGAAATTGAGAATTTTCGCTAGAATGAAGAATTTGCCAATAGCTGAATACATGCAAATGTTGAGACACTAAAGGACAAAATAGCCACGCTGTTTCCATTTTATTTTTTTATTTTTATTTTTTTATTTTATATATTTTATATGTTAAAAAAAAAACGTTTGTTTTTATATATTATTTGAATTTTCAAAGTTTTTCATTATTTATTTTTATTTAAAATTTTGTTATAAAATCATTTAAAAATTGTCTCTAAAAAAAATTAATCGTTTTTATTTTATACAAAAACATTTTTTATTAATATTATTATTTTTTTTTATTCTTATTTTATTTTATTATTATTTATTTTATTTTGATTTTTTTAAAAAAATTCAAAAAATCGTAATTACTTGATACATGAATAAAATTTCAAGAAATACAGCTAAATTCACGCTTATGTCAAATTTTCGCTAGCTTAGCTAAATTTCATTAAGCCAGCGGTAATATTTGTATACAGGTACAAAATCTGCCATGGGCCCCACTTTGCCCCTGCCCAAAATTCTTGTTCGCCTCATAACTCTTCATCCGAACTCCGTTTTTGTGTTCTCTGGTACTGCTGGAAAGCTTAGAGAGTGAATCCAAATATGAAACAAGAAAATATTTTTGAGATTGTTATGAAAGTGTAATTTTAAAAAATTCTTAAATCATCATTTTTTTCTCTCTTTTTCCTAACTTGCTGGTTTGAAGCCCAAACTGGAGTGGAATAAGGTGCTTATGGAAAGCTATAAGCCCCTTATTCAAAAATGATCACACTTCATCAAGGAGGTAACACTTCCTTCTTTAATTTTCCAATCCAGCCCCATTTGACACTGAGATGTTTGGTAGTCAGGAGGCTGCATTTTAAAGGACTTTTTGTATTTATTCTTTCGTATCATTTTGTGAAAGTCCATTTTGTGATGTTTAGTGGCTTGTTTGGTTCCTCTTTCTATAAAGTCGTTGTTAATAAATCAGCTTACTTTTCAAAATTGACCCGCTTGCAAACTTAAAATTGTTTCATTTTAATTCGCAAGTTGGTGCACCTTAAAATTTGTCCAATTCTATTGATGTTAGATTGGTTCCATGCTTGGTTGAGTGAATGATTAGTTGAATTCTTATTGGTCGATCCAAGCACGAAGAATTCAAATCAAACTCAACATTGCAGATCAAAGATCAAAAGGAAAGAAGAGCAAAATGTGAAGAAATTGCACCACTGCAGGAAGGCTTTTCCTCATACAAGACTCAGTATCCCAGCACCGCTCCTCCAAAGAGCTTATTCCCCGCTTGACGCTTCACTTTTTTTGTTACAATTTTGCTCTTTTCTCCTTTTCTACCCTTGTTGTAATCACTTATGTCTCTGATTGTATGGTATTCTTTACTTGGTTTAGGGCATACATAAGCCATCTTGTATACACCTGTTGAAGGAGACTAATTTTTTGTCAGAATAAATAGGTCTATTTCTCCTGTTTTTCCTTTCTCTCATTTTCTCCCTTTCTCGGCTACCAAACACTTCTCTGAGGATGATAACCTCAGAGTGGGATATTGGCTAGGCCTCTTCCCCTAAGAGGGAGGGTTTTGCCAGGGGCTTGGAGGCAAAGCACGGTCCTCTGTTTAACGTCACCATTTTGTCAAGGTTCCCGCTTCTCACTTAGGTTAAAATCTCTTAAGCATGCTCTTTAATGTATTTGGTGCTTTTGGGTCTAATGGATACTTTCACTCAGATCCATTGGAGGCTCAGTTAGTTGTCTCCTGCTAGTTATCATGGATTAGGGTTTTTGAGATGTGTTTTCACTGTTAGGAACATTTATTCCCATTTAAATGCTATTTTTCAAAAGGAAAAATCATAGGGTTTAGTTTTTAAAGCTAAATGAAGATCCGGTTCGGGAAATGACTATATGTCATGCTCCTAACGCGAGGAAAAAGACCCGAGGACATGTTAGTTGCCCTAAAACCCTAACCCAAAGGGCCCGAGACTCATGAGTTCTTTCTTATTTTTTTTCATTTTATTTTCGCCTTGCAATCCACCAACCCACCTGCTTTTAACCAAACCCGAAACCAAATTTAATTCACCAGCTTTGATTTCACTCAAATCATTTGTACGAAGAAAACCCATCCCCGTGTTCGACTTAGATCACTATACTGCAAGAGCTTGACTACTAAGTAAAGAAGAGGAACATAGGATACAAATTTTGTTGATTCCGGATCACCCTACTGTGGCACGAATCATTAGGCAGTTTTTCAGCTTATTGAGGAAACCTAATGCGCACAATGTGTGGTTAGCTAGAGGTGGAAGAAAAAGGTCGAAAGCAACAAGAATTCAACTAATCATCCACTCAACTAGGCATGAAATCAACCTTAACATCAATGTGAATTGGCCAATTTTTCAACTTTTCAAACTCGCAGCTAGAAAACACAAAAAATCAGGTGTAATTTTGAAAACTGCAAGTGCAAGTTGTAAAGTGTGTATTATAAAAAAAATGACTATATTTTCAACTTTTCAAAAACAAACTAACTGCTTCACAAACAAAACAAACAACTATACAAAAGGAAACTAAATTGCAAGTCATTAAACTTAACAAATAGGCTCGTCAAAATGGAAACAAACACAAAATAAATGCCACTTCTTTTCGCTTAACTCTCCCTCAACTAAATGTGTCTCATTGTCCGCACAAGCTTCTGGATTGGAAATTTAGGGAAGGAAGTGTTACCTCCTTGATGAGATGTACCCATTTTTGGATAGGAGAATTCGCAAACTTTCCACCGAGACCTTATTCACTCTGTTTGGACTTCAAATGAACAAGTTGGAAGAAGAAAAAAGAGAAAAAAAAAAGTGACCAGTTGAAGCATTTTGAAAATTATGCCTTTATCAAAATTTCAAAAGTATTTTTTTCTTGTTATATTTAGATTCTACACTCTCTAAGCTTTTCAACGGTACCAAAAACGCCTAAAACGGAGTTCGGATGAGAAAGTTATAGGCTTAAACAAAGGTAGTTACTGTGTTGCGAAAATTGAGAACCTCAAAGACATACGATTTTTTTTTTTTATAAAAATATTTTCAAAGACTCAAAAAAATTTTTTTTCAAATATATTATTTTATATATGCGGCCTTTTTTAAACGCCCTCGCTTACGTTGCTTTGTCTTTTGGTCGCTTTTCCGCGAATCCTCACCGTATTAATCTACATAAAAGGTTTGCGAAATTTCACAACTCTTATGAATGTCGTTTACTTGCTCTCAGATTCTCCCCTACTGCAAAAATTTGACAAAAACTGCAAAGATAAACACAGGAAAAATTTTAAAAAAAAATGCATAAAATTGAAAAGTAAGCTAGAAACAAAGATTAACTTAAGATTAGAGAAAATCTAAAAAGAAAAATCAAATAAACCAAAATAAAATAAAATAAAGGTGAAAATTAAAACAAAAAGGGGAGATTGAGTTCTAAAACCACAATTTCTCAAGCCTTTGAGGTCACAAACCGGTGGGAGCTTAGATGAAATGCTAAGGTCCAGTGCTCTAAACCCGAACCAAAGACCCAAACCATCCTACAGCTGGCGCAAGATGAGCAACCGCCACGTCTTGATGTGAGCGGCAAAAGCCTTAATAATGGCCACTAGCTTTCGAGGTTTTCATAGGGCGTGCAATGTAGATGGGATGGTACCAAAGAGGTGTTTCAGTGTTAAATGTGCCGCAGTGAAGGCAGATATAAAGTGGGTCAGAGATAAAGCTGGCAAAGGGCTGTTTGCTGGGCTTGACAATGGGTACTAGGATTCAACTTTGTGGGAGTGTGGTTTAAGAATAGCTTTGAGGCTCTTCCACTACTTCCTTCCACTCGCCTCTCGCTTAGCAATGAGATTGCTTCATTTTTGTCAAGCATCATTTCCCACTATGGTGTACACTTGTGCACCTTCTTCTGATTCACTTCCTCCGTGAACATGCTGCTGATCGTGAGCCTCAAAATGGAGTAATCGCAGGTTGTCAAATTTCGATCCATTTCACTTTTGAAGCCCATTCCTTAATTTTGGTTTAGAGAGTTCTCCGCTAAGAGAATTCTTTGACTTAATTGAGCATTGATTGTCTTCTCGCTTCTTTCCACAAAGTCACCCACCAGCTTGGTGGAGTGTCTTCGTGGATGGCTTGTTCAACCTGAGAGTTGACTATGGTGGTTGAGGCCAAGATGAAGAAGCATACCGTGGATGGGAGCGAGGTGCATATTGTATAAGTTCCTCGTCCCTATGAGAGGTTTAGGTGGTTCCTCTAACTAAGGTTGTAAACATTTCCATATGGTGAATTTACAGAGGCACCATGTGAGGGTGCACTCACCCATGGAGGGTTTATATAGTCCCTGACCTATGTATTAGATTTCCTCTCCACCGGTACTCGACCGTTCTTTCCTCTAGATGTTCCATTGGCCTCAAACTGATATCGCCAAATCATAATTGGGCTCAAGAACACGACTTAATCAACTCCGGTCATTTCAGACTCAACTAATCGAAACATGGATTCCCAGTTAAAAATAGCAAACACCCAACGACCAAGAAACAATCCTACCTAAAAGGTTAGTGTTACCTAAAAAAAATAAACTATGAACTAAAATTAAGAAGACTAACAGTAAAATATATACAGGAAAAAAAATGATAAAAGAAATTCACCTGGACTTGTGATGAGAATCACAAGTGTTCATCAGGTCATCATTTGCACTTAGGCACCATCCCCATCAATAGCGCCATTTGATTCGCATGTAAACGTGTAGCTAGGCAGCTCCGAACCAACAAAATTTAAATCCCATACCTTCTATCGCTATACCTAGCTACCGGCAAAGATAGCGGCTCTAGGCCTTAACTCGTGATGGGTTTTCTTCTCACAAGAAATGACGGTAATTGGCTCAAATTGGCACTTTGGCCAGATTTTTGGTTTGGTAAAACAAGAGGGTGAAATGTTTGGAAACCAAAATAAAACAAATTAAAATGTAAAATATAACTCCTTTTGAAGTGTTAGGGTCATCAGTTGATTCATAAGGCAACTAAGAGTTTCCAGGGTCCTTTCCTCGAGTTGGGGAGGATGACCTAAAGTCATTTCCCGAACTGAATCTTCATTTAGCTATAAAATCTAACCCTTAATAACCATCCTTTGAAAAATTGGTAATCATAGAGCATCAATGGTCTCAATAAGAAAACAAATCACCTTACAAGTGGATCATAAATGATAACTAATATCAATGGATCTAATATTAAGCATCCAATGAGCCCAAAGATTATCAAGTAATAACCACTGTATGTGAATCTAAGGGATTTTAAACCTAAGAAGTTCAAGGAAATACAAACCATGCAATGAGTACCTATGAGTTAACATGGAAACCCCTCTAGCTGCCCCAAATCCTACTCCCAAATTCCTTCCCTTTAAGGAGGAAAGGTTTCTAGCCACTCATCCTCCAAGTTGTCATCCTTGGAGGGTGTTTGGCTGCTTAGAAAATGAGACAAAAGGAGAGAGAGTGAGAGAAACTGGAAAAAAGCAGGAAGAGCTAAAAGCTTCTCGCCCAAAAGTTTTATATATGGAGAAGATCCCTTACGTTGCTTTAGTGGGGCTTTATATTGCTCCACCTACAAATTACAAAAGAACCAAAATCAAAAGCTATTACAGATAAAATGGGAAGAAAACCAAAAAGGGGAACAAAAGTTAACAAGTCAAACGGGCAAATAGAAGGAATGGGCCACCGTGATTTATCAAAGGGCAAGAGGTGAACAATGGCAGCAGGAGGCAATTTCGCAGGTTGCGAAATTTTTGTAATCCTGCAAAATTCTTACAGTGATCCAATTTCCTTGCATTTTCTGCTTTTCTTTCCTTATGGTTTCTGATCTGCAATGCTTAGTTCGACTCGAATTCTTCATGCTTGCATCGACTCAATAATTTTGGCATAAATAGCTTGCAAAAACTACAAAATTAGCCACAAAATGCGATCAATAGCATATTCGGACTCCAATGTCTACTGGGTTAATTACGCTAATTAGTACACAAAAATTGCTCAAAATCTGCAATAAACAAGGCTTAAAATAACACTTTTTGAGCACTAATCACCCTCTCTTCTCTCTCTGTTTCTCTCGCACTTTCTCTCCCTAAATCCTCTCTGCCGTTTTGTTTTTATCCTTTTATTTGACTTTTTTTTTTCTCTTTTTGATTTTTTTTCCTTATTTTCTTTTCTTTTTTTTTTCTGTTTTATCTTTCCCATTATTTCCTCAACTTGACACTTGGCTCAATGTGAGCCATTCATACAAGTGCGCCACATGTCATACCATGTGTCACCCAACACCCGATGCCTTGAAAAACGTGAAATTCCGACTGTCTCGGAATCCGACGAAGTTTGATAGGGTAACTATATTTCACAAGATGAACTAACGCAATCCGCTTCACAATATCCAAGATCTAGAGAATTTTCTAGGCTTCCTTAAACCATTCTGGCAATTTATTATTATTATTATCATTTTTCCATTTTTGAAAATTTCTAATTTTCCCGGGTTTTACATTCTTCCCCCCTAAACAGAATTTCGTCCCCGAAATTCACACATACTAACACACACAAACACATGCATATGCAGTAATATTCTAATGCCAAATATTAGACCACACACCTTCGTCCTCAATAGGGAAAGGATATGTGGCCCGCATCATGTCCTGCTCCCACGTTGCTCCCTCTCCACTCCTCGGTGTTTCCACAACACTTTACTAACAACACCTGCCATGGCCGCAAAACCTTTACTCCCACTCTCTAAGATGACGGGTCCCTCCTCGAAGGTCCCATCAGTGTCAACATTAATCTCTCCCCAATCCACTACATGAGCTGGATCTGGAGTATATTTTCTGAGCATAGAGACGTGGAACACCTCATGGACACCTGATAAACTAGGTGGTAGCGCCTACCGATATGCAACTGTGCCCATCCTCTCGAGTACCTCATGGACTAATATACCCTACTGCTAGCTTCCCTCGCACCGAATCTCGACCACCCTCCCAGCATCACCTCAAGAAGACGGATCATCCACCAAACTCTGTGGTGTTGACACCGTCTGTTTGGCCAGAGTCTCTCTCCGCCTCTCGCTTGGAAAGAAGAAGACGCTTTTGTATCAAACCCACCTTCTCTAAGGTGTCTCTAATCAGATTCGAACCAGTGATGGAACTCTCTCCCACCTCTGTCTAACAAATCGGGGATTGACATGGCCTTCCATATAAAGCCTCATAGGCAAATTTCACTAAGGGTAAGTGCTCCTCCTAGCTACCCTTAAGATCTAGGACACATGCTCGCAGCATGTCCTCTAAAACCTGTATGGTCCTCTCCGACTGACCATCGGTCTGTGGATAAAAAAATGGTGCTCATCATCCACTACGTCCCCATGGCCTTTTGGAAACTCTTCCAAAAGTGTGTCAAAATCTAGTATCCCCGTTCGATAATGAGCAGAGACTCGGCACTCCACATGCAACCGTGACAATCTCACAACATATAACTCCGGTAGAATTCCTTCAGAAGGTCATCAACACTAGAAAGTGTACCGACTTAGCGAGCCTATCCACTATAACCCATACTACATCATGCCTCCGTTGTGTCCATGGCATCACGTAACCATCATGAAATGCTCCCACTTCCACTCTGCTACCTCCAAAGGCTGGAGTAGCCCTCCTAGCTTCTAGTGCTCAGCTTTTACTTGCTGACATGTGAGACACCGTTGAACAAAATCCCCAACGTGTCGCTTCATTCCGCTCCAATAAGACTGACAACGAAGATCACGGTACATCTTCATGCCACCTGAATGCAAAGCGAATCGAGAGCAATTGAACTCCCGGAGGATCTCCTCTCTCAAATCAGTCAGCTGGGGAACCACGACCCGGCCCCTATACCGAAGACTACCATCTGTGTGGATAGCCTAGCCTTCTTCACTCGTACCTGACTGTACCCAATCCCTGATGAACAATATCTCCACGTCCTGCCCCTGGGACTGGATCATCCTGCTCAATAGGGATGGCATAGCTACCAAACTCCCTAACCTGAGCCCTCATCACGATCGCAGCTCCAAACTGGTCCCATAGCCTCAAGCATTCGCTTGACTTTAGTTACACCAGCCAAGACTCCCCGTGACTTCGATCGAGCGCATCAGCCACCACATTTGCTCCTACCAGACAATGCAAAGTGAAGCCATAATCCTCCGTATGCCCATCCATCCGGGCTGCTACCCTCATGTTGAGGTCTCCGCAGTGAAGATATAACTCATACTCTTGTGGTCTGAAAATACCTCAAACTGCTCAAGATATAGATAGTGGCGCCAAATATTTAAGGCAAAGACAATGGCCGTAAACTCCAGATCATGTGTAAGGTAATTCTGCTCATGATTCTTTAGATGTATGGAACCACAAGCTACAATCTTCCTCGGACTGTATCAAGACACATCCCAGTCCGTCCCTAGAGGCATCATAGTACACCGTGTACCTTTGTCCCTGTTCTGGGACTATCAGAATAGGAGCTGAAGTAAGCCTCATTTTTAACTCTTAGAATGCCTTCTCACACAGTCATCCTACCGAATTTTGACTCTTTCCTAGTAAGCGCAACCTGAGCGCCCAAGGTGAAATGCTCGCTCAAATAAACCCGTCTAACATCTCAGATCCGGACTCGAGTTCTGTAACTTAACTTATGTCATTCTATGAGAGCCATAGAAATAGCACGTATCAAGGTGTAACTCAATACAAGTCTGTCCTCGTAGAGGTAATCCCAGTAGCTTATCCGAAAATACATCCTCATACTCGCAAACCACCCGAGGTAGAATCAAATCTCGTCTCCCCTCATCCTCTAGGGTAAGGCTTGCTAGCTAACCCATCAACTGTCCACTCCATTTGGAGTCGTGCATGGTCTGGTGTAAAACATCATGCTTCTCCCTCTGAAACATAACACAATAACATCTTCAGGTAGTGCGAATCCACCCACGATCACAATCAATGACTAATTTCTACTGTCACAACCAATCCATCCTAAGGATGACCTCAAACTCCGATATGTCCATGACCCTCAGGTCCATAGTGAATAGAATCCATAAGATCTCTAACTCACAATCCCGACATATCTGATCGACACTCACCCTAGTTCCTAGGGGAGAAATCACATACAACGACTTTTTCAAGGTTTTAACCTCTAAGCCCAAACTTTTCTCACAATATGCAGCAATAAACATGAATACGATGCACCCGAATTTAAACAACACACTTATCAAGAAGTGTGAGAGCCGAAATGTACTTCTCGTATATCGACTGATCCAAGCCTCGCCTTGATGTACCACAACGTGCATGCCCCGGGTCCTCGGGCACCGACCTAAATACGTCTCGACTCCGACTCCACGCCCTAGCCCACGTGGGCCCATATGCGAAATAGCAGGGTGCTTGTGCAAGACCCTTAGGATCGACATTGGTTCCCCGACCATGCTGGGTAAGGAGGAACAAACTGCGTCCGCGCATGTCCCACTGATGATTGGAACTGTGATGTCCCATAATTCCGATATCCCTGCCTCTGTGGACAATCCCATCTCATGTGCCAAGGCTGATGGCAATGGTAACATGTCATCTGCCCCGTCTGGCTAGAAGACCCGACTCGACCTTGGCCTTGAGATTCGTGTAAACAGAAGTCTTCTACTTCTTCTTGGAGCTAAAAGAAGATTGATTCTCCTTCCTTTTAGCACCAGCATCCATGTCCCGGATGCTCCGTGTGTCTTCTACTTCGCTTTCAATGGCAAAGGATGTCCTGACCATCGAGTCCCCTCCTCCCATGTATGTTGGAGGATGATGGGCCTGAAACCCTTAGAGGTTACTCGTCCCTCCCTGGCCCACCGTTGCACTAATCTGTGCAATGGTAGCAACCACCGCACTCACCTGTGCAATGATGGGTGACTACAGCGCCCGTATCATTTCCGACTAATCAGAAACAATGACCCACAACCATCGAGTCTCCTCCTCCCTTGAGGGCTGGAGGATAATGTGCCTCGAACCTCTGGAGGCTACTTAACCCCCCTTGGTTCCCAATTACACCAACTTATGCGATGGTGGCAGCAACAACACCTGCTGGCATAAGGGTAGCAGTCGTAGCAACAATAGCCTCTATGAAGGTCTGTTAGTCCAAAGCTGGTGGTCGTGGATTATTACTCTGCCCGACACCCTGGCATCCTCTTCCTCTGCTAGCCATCTACACCTGTCAGATAGCAATAGAGTTATCAAATTTCTATCCCAGTCTAACTAGTAGTGCACATGCCAACCACTAATAGACTTAACATCATGAACTACACCAGCCATCCCTTTTTCCCAGCGTATAATGCCAAACACTAATACACATCGATTCCCGAACTATCATGTTCATTTTTTTTTTCCAAACCCCTAAGGTTATGTTTTCTAACCCTAGTGTTCTATATACAATCCACCATGTATATTATTCACACAAATCACCACACATATCACGCAACATGTTAAACACAAAACACGCAACACACAATAATGCATGATCTAGACCCATGCCCATCGCCCTCGATACTCGTGTACCTAGACTCTTGATGCCTAGATAAGACAAGCTAGCATCAAGACCATACTTGTGGATACCCACATTCAAGCTCCTTAGGTAATCGTTTACCTAAGCTCTGATACCAAGTTGTGATACCCCAACCGGGTCCTGTTGACAACCCGTCAACCCGTGGATTTTAGGTGACTCAATACCACACTGTTGTGTCCCACTTATCAGGATCCACATTTTCCAAAAAATCCAACAGAGTCTCTGCACGCCTAAACCCGGTCCGTTGATCACCACAACTGGGCCGAAACACCGTGGATGTCGGGTTACCCGACGCCACTTTCAGAAACGGCAGTCTCCTTCAGACGGAGCTCTACCCCAAATACATCACTCCGCATGAAACCCGTCCTGGCAAACAATATGATTATAACATGAGTAAAACGACCACTTGAGCCCATAAACAATACTCATCATACATACCAACTATGAATCTAACTATATCCAATAGTTACAAGAGTTCAAATATTTTACTTATACAACACATATATCAAAATTAGAGAATTCTAATACATGTGTAAAATCATCAAAGCCACAATCCGTTTTCTCACAACCTCTGTCTCTAAAGATCTAGCCGTCCCCCGCACACCCCGTATCAGAACATCCTCGACAGGTGAGCTAATGCTCAAGAGTGGAATCACTCTAAGTGGGCCACTTCCACCTAAGCGCAGCTTAATGTTCCAAAAATAAAACATATTCAAGCAAATGCATGATCCTACTAATGTCTACATGACCAACTCGCATCCCGAGTCCTCACTCGACTTCCTCTCACACGCCTAAGCCTTGTATGAGAATTTAGTTTTGTTAGTTTGTGGACAAATCTTCCGATGTATATATATCAATTGCCGCTCCGACGATCGATATATTATTCGTTTGTGGACTACCCTCCGATGAATATCAATTGGGCCGCTCCGACGATTGATATTTTTCATTTGGACTACCCTCCGATAATTAACATTTTTAGACTACCCTCCAAACCATTTTCTCTAGACTCATCTCATGCACTCACTCCACAGCCCTGTGGGTGTTCCAAAGGCATATGGAATGCATATGTCAATTCCAATACGCCATCTACATGTAAATATATAAACATGGCATATATTTACAAACATTCAATCTACACAATCATGTCATGTAAATTTCATTTCATAAGCATCAAAATTAGCTCACTCGCTAATGATCAAACACGAGCAATTCAACTTGAATCACTAGATCAAACCCATATTTTCACAAAAATTATTTTCGTGTCACTATTCCTAGAACAAGAAAACCCTAGGTTTACTGCCCAACACTCAATCCATCTGGCTCACTTTGTGAACCTCGCATTTCACTCGCCGCCATTCCCTACTTTTCCAAACCAATACATGATTTAATACCAAATCACCCAATTTGACAACCCAATCAGTCGTGGTAGTCACAGCTGCTCCAATGGGTGCTCAAAAATTCATATCAATTTGGTCCCAAGGTTTGGGATCGATCAAACGTCCCTCACTACTCATTCACTCTCAAACATTTGCAAAGTATTTAAAAGAGAATAAAACCTACATGGAGAAATTCCTACTCCTGAGTTTGGAGAAAACTCCCAACCGCACTCACGCGGCTTCCTCCGCGCAGAGCGCTTCCTTCATTCCGAAGAATGCATCGCTTCTGATCGCGCGATATTTTAGAAAGAAGGAAGACACTCTCTCTCTAGAAAATGAGATCCAAAACCTCCTGCATCTCCTCTTTTCTTCCTCTCCACGTTTTCCTTTTTTTTTTTTTTGAAGAAGACAAGTCACTATGCTTCGCCCTTAAGGACTTAAACAAATCTCAAATGCCTATTATGTCTCTTCATTTCGCTGACATTCTAAGACTATCTCTGCGTCCATTTTCATCGCTTTCTCTCTACTATACTAATTTATGGCACATGAGTATGTGTTATATGTGACTTTCGTCAAGATCGAATATCGCTTTACTAAGACCTGCTGACATGCCCTCGAAAAACGGTAAACTCATATTATCTCTCGTAATTTTATAAAATTCTTATTTGCTATCTGGGTATTTCACAGACGATTCCAATGGTGCAATCCATTTCGTCATCCGAGATCTAGATAATAAATTTCGTATTTTTAACCGAAATTAAAATTTTGTAATCGAAATTACGATTTTTCCCTTTTTCTAGAAATTGGAATTTCTCGGGTCTTACAGAGTCTCCTTTGTCCGGGAGCTCTACCTAACAT
Organism: Tetrastigma voinierianum; assembly: GCA_016808115.1. Lineage (NCBI taxonomy): Eukaryota > Viridiplantae > Streptophyta > Magnoliopsida > Vitales > Vitaceae > Tetrastigma > Tetrastigma voinierianum. The sequence continues at coordinate 75,212 of JAEQBH010006297.1, read as the reverse complement.
ACAACTTGTATAACAATATAATCATAACCCATCTAGGGTCTCAAAAGAAGTAGTATTGACCCCACAGGGTCCATCTATCTATATCCCCAATATACATCCCTTTACCGAGACTCATTCATTCACATTTAAATCTAAAATATGAAAATAAACGCTTAATTGATACCATGAAGAGTCCTACCACAAATTTTCCACTCATATTTTACATACTCGACTATATTTATACACAACAAAGAATTTAATTACAATTCTTTTACATACTCGATCATGTGACCGTGGCATAGAAATGCAACCATGTCATTTCATGCTATGTCATGCCACATGACAATAAGAGCTACATGCACATTTATAAACTTCTGATAATTATATTTTCTACATATAATTCCTATTTATCACAATTTCCATGTCAATACATCAAGCAAGTATATATTAACATGATTTTTACACATAACATCATGTTATTTATTTTTCCAACAATAACACACAAAATGGCCCAAATCTCAGACCCATATAAAATAGAGCACCTCTTGGTCCCTTCACAGTTTGTCATCGAATTACTGTGATATCAAAACACACCACAAAACCCGAAGACATCAATCTCGAGATCAAAACCAAACATCAACCCAGCTTCCTGGATTATTAGAAAATAGCCTGAAAATCTCGTCGGGATCGCCCAAAAATAGTCCCGAAAATTCCTAAAATTCCATATCGAGCCCTAAAAATTGGGACTAAAATTTACTACTTGCCAAATTTCTAAGAAAATCCCCATTAAATGACCTTATACTATAAATAACTCCAAGTAAGAAAATTCCCCACCGCGTGAGCTCTGATGAAACTCCAAACCTGTGCCCACGTAGCTCCTCAGTCACAGATGAACTTTGCATCTGGTTCGACTAAAACCTACTGGCCCGATTCCAGATCTTAGAGAGAATTTTTTCTCTCTCTAATCCTCTCTTCTCTCTCTGCGTGTTTCTTGCGCACTTTCTCCCCCCAAATCCTCTCTGCCGTTTTGTTTTTATCCTTTTATTTGACTTTTTTTTTTCAATTTTTGATTTTTTTTCCCTTTATTTTTTCTTTTTCTTTCTTTTTTTTTCCTTGTTTTATCTTTCCCATTATTTCCTCAACTTGACACTTGGCTCAATGTGAGCCATTCACACAAGTGCACCACATGTCTTACCATGTATCACCCGACACCCGATGCTTCGAAAAACGTGAAATTCCGACTGTCTCTTAACTCTGACGAAACTGACGGCAACTAGATTTCGCGAGATCTAACTAACGTCAGAGTCCTGCTTCACCACCCGATATCTAGAGAATTTTCTAAGCTTCACTGAATAATTATGGCAATTTATTATTATTATTATTATTATTATTATTATTTTGCCATTTTTTGAAAATTTCTAATTTTCTTGGGTTTTACAATCTTTCTTTACCATATTATGTTCAAAATTTATAAAAGTAATATTAAAAATGGTTTAAGATAACAAGAAAAAATTTTTTCATTTAAGTAAACACACAAGAATAGTTAGAACAATGGTAAATTTAAATTCATATATTTAATTAATGAATTTGAAAGATTATAAAAAAGGTTAAGACTTTAAACAAAAGACTATTTTTTTTACATATATATTTTTTTTTGAAAGAAAATTTATTTTTACATATATTTATTTTTACACACATCATAGTAATTTATTTCCTTCACAAATTACTATTGGGACTCTAACTCCAACCCTTCCCCTTATACTGATGAATTCTTAATCACTTGAGTTAAGCCTTATGGGTGAAGAAGAAAAACTATTAAAAATTAATAACATATTAAAAATAATATTAGCATTAGCAAAGGTGATTCACAAAGAAGTTATTAATATATGTGGTGATCAATGCACTAGTTATAAAACTAAGGTAGCTTAGGTGTGGGGTCAATAATAAAGTTTTAGGTGTAGGGTAATTGAGAGATGGAATTGAAAGTGGTCTTGGTACGAATTTATTTTTTGTGAAGAATGATGGAGGGTTTAAAGTCAAACACATGAATATATTGGTTTTGAAAATACGAGACAATATAGTCTTTTGTCCGCATAAGTGTCATCTACTTATAAACCGTAGTTGATAAATGCGGTTTTAAGGTAAATTTTTAAAATCATATTCACCAATTGTGGATTTAAAAATTTACTTTAAAATCATATTTACCTTAAATCCGCAATTGGTAAATGTGGTTTTAAAATTTTATGTTAAAACCGTATTTACTAACTGTGATTTTAAAATTTTACCCTAAAAACATAATTAGGTGAATGTGGTTTTAAAATTTACTTTAAAATCGTATTCAACAAATACGATTTTACACATGAATATCTAGTTATAAGAAAAGAAGAATCATTTAACAATATTTTCTAAGGAAATCTATTTATAATTTTTTTTTAAAAATAACTATTTTTCCACAAAACTCAATGATGGAGGTATTGTAGTATTGAATAGGTGAATGTGATGTGTCTTTATAGTGATGGTGTAGATGTCCCTTCCCATGTATGTACATGTACTTAGGGGTCGATCCAATGAAGGCCAAGGGGTACCTCACTAAAATATTTTTTATCAAAATTTTCTCTTTTGTAAATAAGAAGACTCAAACATAAAACCTAGTGTATCCTCCCACTCAACATTAACTTTTGCTCCCCCTTAAATCAAAATCCTGGCCCACCCCTGCATGTACTAACTGGCTTGAGTAAAGTTTTTTTTTTTTTTTTTTTTTATTTTTTATTTTTTTAAAGGTTAACATGCACATATGAAGATTTTTTTATGCATAAAAAGTATTCTAAAATGGTGTAATAAAAGATAGTGGAAACGTTGGATCTTGCCCATAATGATAACGTGCTAAGGTTCCTTCTTTTGTCTTTAGGAAATTTTCCTTGAATATATTGGCCAAAGTTACATCTCTTAGAAATAAAAACATACCCCTTATTCGTTATAATTTGTTAAGATTACTTATATTGATGGAAATTTGCCATTTATAACATCTTCCATTTAAATTCTTCATTTAAGATTTAAAATTGAAAATATATTTGAATTTTTTTTTTTTTTTCAAAAGTAAGAACTAAAATATAAAATTTTAAAAAATTTAAAAGGTTGTATTTTATTCTAGTAAAAACGCTAAAAAATTGTTAAAATTAATTTTTTATATATAATTGTCTCATTCAAAAAATTAATGAAATAAATATAATTATATATTATAAATCTGTATATTTTTTTAATGATTTCATCTTTAAATTTAATATTAAGATGAATGAAATAAAATCAAAGTGATAAATAAAAATAATTTATTAATTTAGCTCTATTTTAATTCTTCTTTACTTTTTTAATTAACTATTTTTTTCTCTTACATTTTCCCTCCAATTTCTTAAAAACCAAATATACTCATAATATTTTTAGAATTCTTTAGAGAAAAAGAGAAATTCATTGTCTATAAAATTTAAATTAATAGAAGATCTCACCAAACCCATAATGTAAAATGAATTAAAAGATGCAACAAATATTAATATAAATAGAAATTACTTATGAAATTAAAATAATAGGAAGAAGATCAGAAGTGTATATATATATATATATATATATATATATATATATATATATATATATATATATATATATATATATATATATATGAGTATATAATCAACCGTGCTAATAGAAAATCGACTGGTTTTTGATTTGTTATTTATATAAACAAAAATCTAACCATCAATGCGCTTAATCAAATCTCTGCACATATATCGGTTTTTCGATTAACTATAATGGAGGCCAATTGAAAATCACACCATTCACAAAGTTCAAATCACAATAATCACTATAAATAGAATAAAAATGCAAAGAAAAAAAAGAATAAATTGTAATTTATTCATTTGCAATCCCATGACACTTAGTGCATCTATAATACATCTACAAATAATATAAGAAACAAATAGGATTAGATAATTTGATCACATTTTTTTAATTAATCACTTGTTTTAACAACTTCAATAGAAAAAAAAATTACATCCCAAAAATTTATAGCCTATATGCTACGATTTGACAAGATTAAATAGTTCCAAAAGTGTCACTACAAGAAAATATGCACACCTAAAACTCAACCCGCCGACAACCCAACCCGTTAAACCTGTGTGTCTCATATCATGAGACCCATACATGAGTAAAATGGCCACTTTGGCCCATACATCAATACTCACCAAAAATCTAACCAACTATATTACAATAGTTCAAGAGTTAATTATTAATTTTAATACAAACATATTAAAATTAGAATTAACATGTTTTACATAAAATAATCAAAGCCACATCTGGGCTTCTCTCATAAGCGTCTTTAATGAGCATCGCCTTCCGAACACTCCCTCGCATTCAGTGATCCTAATGATCGTGGTGAGCAATGCCCAATAGTGGAATTATCCTACATGGGTTACTCCCCACCTATGCACATGCAATGGTTCAACACAACACATTCAAACAAATACATGATCCTACTCACTGTCTATATGTTACGGATGAGAATGTGACTCATCCTTTCCCACCCTACAGCCCTCATCGACTCCCCCTCACTCACATTTAAGCCAAAGTGAGAAAACACCGTTTTCAAAACAAAAGGTTGTTGTTCTCGAAACATACCACCGAAGTTCTCTGCAAACCCATCGACAACCCTCCGAGGTGAATTAATGCAATTCTCCAACGCTCATGGGTCCGCCTCCTAGATGAACTGTCAATAAATCCTCCAAGGCAATTATTCCAAAAATCTTCCTTGAAATCTTTCTTCACAACCATTTTCATTTTTCTTTCATGTCATGCACTCACACCTATTGATCTAGGTTGCCTCGGTGCATATGAAATGCATTATGCCATTTTCATGCAACACATGCCAATATATCATCATGCATATATCGACAAAATTCACATACATACCACATGTTATTTATTCATGGCAATAACATCAAAATTAGTTCACATCACAATGAACAATTTGACCTAATGGCTCACACACAATTATATTTATATAATTCAAAACATCATGTTAAATACATTTGACCTACATTAACATATTATTTTCCACAATTCAAGCCATTCATTACAAATTTTATAAATAACATAGCATGGACATTTTCGGTCCAACACGTAAAGTTTCGACTGCTTTTAATACCTAAAATAAGGTGTGGGTTGTCCATGGACAACCCTCATCAACATTCTGTTTCACTTGAATCAAATCCATGGCTATTTCAAATTTCACAACACCCAAACCACAATTTAACACACAATTATAACACAAGCCATCTAACAGCCTCTGTGGATCGTCCAAACGGTCCCTAATTTAGCATTTCGCCCCAATTTTAGGACTCGACCACACGGGCCACTCACGCTCATTCACTACCATCAACCAAACCATTTACAAGGCTCTTAAACCAAAAATAAACCAAGTAGGAGAAAACCTCACCTCCCTGAGTCGTCAAACTCCACCAAACCCAGACCACGTAGCCTCACAAGGGGAGCAACTGGCTACGGTCACGAAACCGACACCGATCACGTGAATTCCAGAGACAAGGTAGAGCTTCTCCTCTAAAATCCTAATTCTTTCTCCTACGGCCATTCTTCCTCCCTCTCTTCTTCTCCTCTCCCAACTCATTCGTCAAGACTGGGACAAGAGATTCACATCTCAATGCCACATGTCCAATTCTAAGTGGCTCATGGGATTACACACTATCCCTTATCCATCTACTTTGAGATTTTCACCCAATGACATGATGCCATGTGTCCACCCATGGCCCACACTTGAGATCATGTTTGACTAATTCACACATGACATAAAGCACTTCGAGCCACTCAAACTGTGCCAAGGCCAAGACTACCCTCGTTCGAAAAACTTGAAAATTTCCGACCGTCTTTAATTCAACAAATTAGACGTAGAAATCAGATTTCATGGTGACAATTCCAATGGGCGGTTCGCTTTCTTCATACGAGATTTAGAAAAATTCCAGATTTTGACTGAAATTACCATTTTACCATTTTTCACAAAATTAGAAATTTATCGGGTTTTACAAAGGAATTAGGAAGCAAGGTACCAGAAGCAAGGTATGACGCCCATTCCTCGGTCCCATTGACAACTCGTCAACCCGCGGAATACATATGACCATTGACTGTCTCAATATCACAAAATGAGTGTCTCTCTACCCAAGACTCAAACATGAGTTAAAATGGCCACGTCGGGCCCATCCATCCATACTCACTAAAATATAACCAACTATATTACAATAATGTCCAAGATTTAATTACACTCTTATACAACATGCATCAATCATAATGTTTCATACATGTTTTACAACAATATGTAATCAAAGCCACAAGTCAGTTTTCTTCTCAAAAGCGGCCTCTAGTAAGCATCGCTTTCTCCGAATACTCCCAGATCTAGCTGGGGTTCCACGACTGGTGAGCAGCCCACAGCTGATAATCTCCTACAAGGGTTATTCCCCACCTAAGTGCTCATGCAGTGATCAAACCAACCCATACACATCCAAGTCAAAGTGTCTACATGGATGTCGTGTGTCATGCATGAGATGTCATCATGCCCACATCCCGAGTCACTCATCGACTCCCTCACACATGCCTATGTCAAGTGTGACAATCACACTAGTGCACTAATGACACATGTAATCGAGCCCTACCACTACCCGCATCTCAATGCAAGTGCCAATGGGCAACTAACTCAAGTCAATCCTTACTCTATCACACAACTCTAGTCTAAGTGATAAACATGACCGCGTTTTCTTTCAAACATAACTTGCTTACACCGCTGCCCTTACACCCACACGTAGCTCCCTACATCTCTCATGCGTCTCTTACACCCACACAAAAATTTCGGATATCTCCGTGGGTCTCTTACACCCATACATAAATTTCGACACTCGCGGTCTCTTACACCCATACGTAGCCCCTTGATATCTCCGCTGGTCTCTTACACCCATATACTCAGCCCTTTCACTCCGAGGGGATTTCATAGCCCCTTCACCAAACACACATTAATTACCATTTATTTGATAATTTGGACCATGGGTCTTTTATTGGACGCGTCCCAAAAGACCAATTTACCCCACATTCACCTTGAATGGTGAACAACCAAACCGTACACCCACACCCAATTAAAAGCGAGCAAAATTCGCACATGAATGCAATGACGCCTAATTCATATCCAATTCCAATTGTTCATACACAATTATATTTGGCATAATCTTAAAACCATTCATGTTAACACATCAATTAGCATGCATTAACAATTCTCATTCTTCACACTTAACACATGCTATTCAATTCAAGCAATAACGTGCTAGTAAAACACATGGACAATTTCACCATCAACAATCTCCGACTGCACAAGGCACCATCAAGTCGTGGATCATCCAAGATCTAGCCTCTATCACACATTCTGGGTCTTTTCACAACTCAGATGCCTAGCCATTCCCGACCTCACACCTCCTAAAACCATTCTCATGCAATTCATTTTACGCTTCCTCGATCCATGACTAAACAAAGGATGTCATATAACCTTCCCTAGGTTAACACATGGAAATTTCTATCCAACACAATAGCCTACAACATGCCATGCATTGGTCATGTCAAAACCTGTCTATTTACATTGACACAACCAAACAACCTGCACCTTGGTTCAAAACATAGGTTTTAAGTAAGGTTATGATCACCCACTGCCCTCCACAGGCATGTGTCTGGAAGCTTGACTAAATGGTATTTCCATAGAGTCTAAGAACACCCAAAAAGAATTGACCCATTGTTATGACTGGTCTGGTTAGAGAACATGATGAGTAAAATGCCAAATTACAATTCGGCCTACTCCACCCGACCTGCCCTAGCTGGCCAACTCCAACACCCACTGACCTCCACAGGTACATGGCTAGAATCTTGACTAAATGGGCTTTCCATGGAGTCTAAGAACACTCAAAACGGAGTTCGCATCGAAGAAGGACCAATCAAGTCGAGGTCACACATGAATAGCCAGTCCCACCCGCCAGCTCTAATTCGACCGCCTCGACCGGATCTGCCCTTGCCGACCAACTCTAATACCCACTGTCCTCCATAGGCACATGCTGGAATCTAGACTCAATGGGATTTCCATAGAGTCTGAGAACCCAAAACTGAGTCACTACAGTTATGACCTTCTAAAGTCGAGTCCTCACACGAGCAGCCACCCTACCCTACCACCTTACCCGACCAGCCTCTTTTAGCCAAACAGCGACTCAACTTCCTCCATAAGCACATATTGAAATCTGACTCAATGGGCTTCATAGAGTCTAAGAACACCTAAAACAGAAGTTCGAATCGAAGGTGTTGAGGACCTTCCGGTCGAGGTCACATGTGGATGTAAACCCGCCCGAAGTCGACTCGACCCGGCCGAGCCTCAATTCCGACCGGCCGAAGCTCACCCGACCGGGCCGAAATGACCTAACTTCGCCGAAGCAGATCCCGCCCGCCGAAGCTGATCTCGACTGCCGAGTTTAACCCGGCCCCCGGCTGAAGGCCGACCGATTCGCCGAAGTAACTCGATTGCCGAAGTCAATTTAATTTGCCGATTAGGGATCGTTTCAGGTAAAGGACCATAACTTGGCTACAAGGTCCGACCAGAGCTCTGAAAAAGCCTAACATCAAGTTCATTGATGTGGCTACAATTTACCTAAAGGACTCACTGCCAAAGTTTCTTTATTTCCCACCCAAAAACCAGTTCTAAAGTCCGATTAATGTGTACTACCATAATATGGCAACTTCCCATGGTTCAAAATACAACCAAACATTCCCCTTAGGGCAAGACAACCAACACCGTTATTCATTTTAACTCTAACACATAAAAATGGCACACAAGGAAAATTACTTACCCAAAATCGCCCCAAACTGTCCTCAAACAGTCCAAAATCTCCAACACTGGCCCCAAAGTCTTAGGATACCACACGGCCACTCACTCGCCTCAAACAGCTCCATGCTATCTGAATTACCCTGGGACAAGGATTAAACCAGTTGAGAAAACCCCACCTCTCGAGTTTGTCAAAACTCCTAACTCCGCCTCTATGCGAAGCCCTTGGTCATGAGGATGAATCCTTCCCCTCGCTTCCGCCTTAAACCACGGTCCGATCAAGGTTTAAAATTGTAGAGAAGTTGAGGGCTTTCACCCAAAATCTCTCCTCTTTTCTCTGTTTTCTTTCTTCTCTCTCTCTCCTTCTCTTCTCCCCACCAATCTAGTAAAGATGAGTCGAGAGAACTTGTCCTCCCACTTGCCACATGTCACATTCTAAGTGGCCACCTTGAATTACACCTTATCCCTTATCCATCTACCAAAGATTCCCACCCAATCACATGTTGCCACATGTCTCTCATGAAATTCCACTTGAGCCTCAGCTGTCAATTAAATTGACTTTGACACGTGTCTCATCTTGAGCCACTGACTGCACCAAGTGTCCCGTGACCACTCAGGCCCTCTAAAACATGAAATTTCGACTATCTCTGAATCCAACAGAAATTCAACGTAGTAGCTAGATTTCGTGAGACGATTTCAACGGTGAAGTCCGTTTAGTCATCCAAGATCTAGAAAAATTCTGGATTTCGACCGAAATTTCCATTTTACCCTTCCTTAGAGGATTTGGATTTTTCCGGGGTTTCACAAGGTAAGTACTAATGGGTCTACGATGGATAAAGATCAAATCAAGAAGATGATATCATCTAAGAAATCAAACTAGATTTAGAAACAAATATGGTTTCTATTCTAAAGATGATACTTGAACATCAAGTTTCCTTTTTCCGTTGTGATAGCTTAAAGGCAAGTTCAGAAAATAGAAGGTAATGTTGTAGTGATAGGATAATGATCAAACTTTATTAAGACTTTCAAGACTGAATTACAAGTGCTATAAATTAATGGCTTTGTAAGTTACTCACGGATTTCAAAAGCAGATCTTGAGGAAGAACAAGTGAAGTTCGAGCGTGTAGAAAAGTGCGGAGTGCAGATACTCGGTTGAGGTATTGCATGTTAACAACCTTTCACCTTGTGTGAAATATGATGTTTTTAATTTCTTCATCTATTAATGGATGTAATGAGCATGGTGATGCTTTGAGAGGGAACAAATGTCTTTTGACTCACTGATGATTAAGTTAAGAAGATTTGTGGTGTAGAGGAATCTCATACAACATAAGACTAATTGAACATTGAATAATATCACTGAAATCCCTATGATTTGAGCATAGCCCCCGTGGATGATAAGCTGTGGGACACAATCATGTAAAAATATTGTGTGTGTTTTTTCTTTATTGCATATCTATTATGTATGCTTTAAACACAGCGTCCCGTAAGAGAGTTAAGACTCACAACACAAAAGTTCGAACTATCACACAGTCACCACATCCGTCCCGTAAGAGAGTTTAGACTCACTTCACAAAAGTTCGAACTATCACACAATACTCATATCAAAAGTGTGTGCAAGAACACACATTTAAATTTGTCAATATAAATATATATATATATATATATATATATATATATATAAAGGAAAAACTTAAAACGAAAAATAATATAAATACTTAAACTGAAAGCTATGAGAAAGTACTATTAATAATAAGTTTGATTATTTAATTATTTTTGTTCTAGTCTATGAATTCTTTTTTTCTTTTTTCACCTATTTTGTTCCCAAATTTATAAAACTAATCTATAACATTAATTCCAAACAGTGACTTCAAAATAACAATAAAAAATAATATTCATTTGAGTAAACACCTAAGAAGAATCCGGCCAATAGTAAATTTAAGATCATATACTTAATTGATGAATATGGAACAATATAAAAAAATTGAAAATGTAAAAAAGATTACTTTAATTTAAAAATTCAATAATGCATTGAAAATAATCTTAACACTAGTAAGATATATTGTGAAAACTCGGGTAAAGTGAAACAATAAACTACCGTTACAATACAGGCGATAAGCTTGGGAATTTCTCTAGATCTCAGATGACGACACAGACCTCACCGTTGAGTTCGTCTCACAAAATCTAGTTACATTGTCACCCTGAATTCCTAATGTCTAACTTCACGTATTTCGAGGCAAATAGATGAACCACATAGGGACACATGGCATGAAGGCTCATGCCACATGGTAACATGCATGAAGACACTTGGCAACTGAAGGCCAAATGTCAAGGTATGGCTATGCATGAGAAATGGCTTGAGTGGAGGGTTGGTACAAGTGACACATGGCATGGCAATACCAGGTGTCAAGTAAATAGGATAAGGAATTCTCCACCTAGACAAAATCAGTTTGGTGGAAATGGGAAGAAAAGAAAGAAAAGAAAGAAAGAAGTTGTAAAACCCGAGAAAAATTTATTTTTTTTGAAAAATGGCAAAAATAGTAAAATTGCCGAATGGCTCAAGGAAGCCTAGAAAATTCTCTAGATCTCAAATGATGAAACGGACTATGTCGTTGGATTCGTCTCACGAAATCTAGTGACCTAGAAAAGTTTCACACTCAAACAATGGAATTTTTTTCGATTTTCTCGAAAGAAGGAGTCGCAAGGACTTTACTCGACAAGATTTTTACGAAAATCTCGCAGAAGTAGGGAAATGGCTTGAGTTAACTTCAATTAAAATAAATTAAACTGAAAAGAAATGAATTGTTTCGGGACAGAAACGAACCCGGAACCAAAGTGGACACGTGTCATAACGTGGGCCACTTAACAAACTTAAGTTCAGTTAAAAAGGAAAACATAAAGAAAAGGAAAGGGAAAAAGGGAAAAAAAATGGAGAGAAGGAGAGGAGAGGAGATGAGAGAGAGAGAGAGGGAAAGAGGAGCTTTGACTTCTCTCTAAGATCTACTTGAAGCCTGAGGAATGCCTCTGTCAGTCAAGACTTAAAGTCAGAGTACTCATTGAGGGAAATGTGTGAACACCGAAATCAAGAGTTTTCGTTGAAGATTCGAGCGAGGAGTTTGGGAAATCAAAGGTTTCGGGTTTAGGAAATGTCTACGCGACGTCCTAGATTTTCTTCTACGCTCCAAGAGGTAGGGATTTTTCCTACTTTGGTTTATTTTCCATTATAGGGACTGTTTGGTTGAGTTTTAATGCCCTAAGGGGTCATTTAATGTTTTTTGCCCTAAGGGGCTAATAAAAATTAATGGGTTATGGGAATAGTGCCCTGTTTTGACCCTATATGATGTCCAATTTTCGGGGCTGATTTTCGGTTAGAAAAGGGAGAATTTGGACTAATATCCTTCAAGGAAACTGTAGCCCTAACTGAGAACTTGATGTTAGGCTCAATCACCCAAATCTAATTCTATAACTCGCTATGTTTCGCTTCCGAAACTACTCCAAGCTACTCCCGTTTTGGCTTCAACCTATCGCCGTGCTTTGGGATTGATTTCAGCTGGGAAAAGTGAGAATTCGACTACCATCTTTCAAGGAACTTGTAATCTCTATCCAGAACTTGATGTTAGGTTCAATCACCCAAATCAAACCCCTATAACTCAAGTTATGGGTTCGCTTTCTCCGACTACTATAAGTACTAGGCTGTTTAATGATTTGTGTCTAGATTTTTACCACAATCAGATATGATCAGAGTATATCATTGCTTGAATTGAGTGATATACTTGGTTGAAATTGTGTGGAAGTCAAATTGGTGTTCTGAATGGTTTGTCAGGATGTGCTTCTATGAATAAAGCCATTACATGGCTTATTGTAAGCTAGTTGTGGACATGTCTTATCACAATTCCTACCAGAGGTCACTTCTAATGTCGCTACTCGAGTAGTAGTGACTTATGTGATGTCAATGTATGCGCAGCATTGATATGGATGGCATGGAATTGTATGATATATTTGGAATTTGTATTCTTTTGATATAAAATGTCCAAATGATGCATGTGGGTAATTATGCATGAGTAGGCATTCACATATAGCACTCATATCATATATGTAGCATGTGGTATGAAATAGTAATGGTATTAATCAGATTTCATATGCATGAAGACATCGCACAAGTCGGGTGTGTGTGTCAGTATTGGTTATCTCACCATTTCGTGAATGTGTAAATGAGCTTGGAAATCGGGACAATCATTCCAAATTGAGACTCACGAGTGCATGCAAATAATAATAAATTTCGTGTGTTTAGGTGAAGCAAGATGGGGTAGATCCCTCCCTGTGTGGTAAAAGACCCAAATTCCCATTCTTGGTTAGACATATGGATCCACCGATGAAAGTTCGCAAAGTGTCGGGCAGCTCGGGCTCCGCGGTGAGACCCCTGGAATTTTTATGACCCATAAAAACACACCTGATTTGATGAAATTAAATAAATATCGAGGGTTGTCCATCGGGTTAAGTCATTGCGAAACACTAATGACTTTGCCACACTTAGCATATGCATGTGAAGGAGCTCGATGAGGACTCTGGACATGGGACAAGGTGAGTCACATTCTCATCCATGGTATGCGTATTACTTGCTAGAATGCCTATGTTTTTACTTGAATGCGTGAAATGGCATTGCATGTGCACTTAGGTGAGGAGTAGCCCTTATAGGAATTATTCTCTATTGGGCATTGCTCACCCCTTCGTGAAACCCCCTTCGTGCACAGAGTTTACAGGAGACAAAACTTCTTCTTCCACGAGTCATGATTATGAAGTGATATCGATGTCGCCTTGATATTACTTTTGTAAAAATATTTGCATAAAAGAATTGTAATTGGGGTTCTTTTTGGACTATTGTCTAAATAATGAGGTGATGTAATTATGGTATGAAAATTTGGATTGGACTCTTACGTTGTAATTAAGCCGCTTTACTTTATATTTGCATTTAAATGAATGAACGGATCCCGTAAAGGGATGTATCAGGTGGTGTCGGGCAACCCGATGTCCACTGCAGCGTGTGATATAGTCAGAGCATTGGGGATATGGATAGATGGACCCCGTGTGGTCATTACTACTTCTATTGAGACCTTGGATGGGTTATGGTTATAATCGTTATATTGTGTTATATACTGCGTAGCTCGAACAAAGGAGACTCATTCCGATTTTGTGAAATATGGATCTGATGAACTGACACGACAAGCAGGATATCTGGGTCACCCGAATCCATAGGAATTCATGATTGATTGTGTTGTCTACAAGACCCCCGGATTTTGGGGCGTCACAAAAATAAGAAAAGAAAAGGAAGGAGAACTTCCAGTGTTCTCTGGTTCGCGAAAAGTGCGAGGTTCAGTTGTTAAGAAGTGAGCTAGTCTACGCTATAAGAAGTAGGTTTCCTCCTACTCCAGTTCATTTCACGCCTAGGGGCCGTGTAGGGGCCTAATGATTTCACCCCACCTCGGGGTGAATTATTTCATTGTGTAGTCTGTTTTTGGTCAGGAGGACAAATATGGACCGAGTATATGAGTTCCAGACCTCGAGGCCAAGCACGGCGTCCAAACTAAGCAACCCGGCGCATCGGAAAACGAGGGAGGCACACCCAAATTTCCGCACCACCCCTACGAATCGACATCACTAACTTCGACACCATACCCCTCTCCCAACAACCTACCTTGCGCTGCTCGAATCACGTAAAGCTCGTTGAGTCTAGAATTTAATAAGATGAAGTTCCCAGCTAAACCACGGCTAAGCAATGGCCAGTCACTACGCTTGAGGAATACCGCTTCCGTTTCCGAAACTCTCGCTTTCTGAACCTGGGTCAGATCTTTAAATGTTCGTGGCTATGCATGACCCGAGTAGAAATTGCTTGTTGAATTTTTGCATTATATTTATAAAATCTAGAATTTCTGGACTAAATCTAGATTTTTCCGAGGCCAAGTATGCCTGAATGCATAATTGTGTTATTATCAGAATTGAATAATATGTTAATGTGTGAAATTATGTGATAAAAGCTAGAATTTCTGGACTAACTATAGATTTTTTCGAGGCCAAGTATGTCCGGGAATGGCTAATTTGTGTTATTACTGTAAATTGAATAATGTATTAATGTGTGAAATTATGTGATATATGTGGGATAAAAATGAAAATAATTATATGCATTAAACATAATTTATCCATGACACTTGACATGTAATGTGTGATTTATATGTTGCATGTGAAACGTAGCGTACATGTAGCATGAAATGACATGCAATGACACTTGCATTCCATTTATGCACTCCGGGCATCTCATTTATTACTGGTGTGATGCATGGAAATGATCGACCCTGTGTTTGGGGTTCGATGGTACATCAAGAATGGAAATGATTATATATATATATATATATATATATATATATCTGAGCCTGTCCCTACTTCGTAGAAAGAAGTAGTTTTTGGAGATTATCCATATTTCCTTTAGACTCCACTAGTACCTATCTGAGATTGTCCACGCATTTCTCTTTGAGAGGCTGACCAAAAGTACTAATCTGAGACCGTCAACACTATATTTCGTAGGATCGTCTAATAAAAATAAAACAAAAAGATTTTGTTTGGGAAAAAGGGTCATGGACGAACGCCACACTCGCTTTTCTCACACTCGCATATGGCAAAGGAGGGAATCCCAAGTGAGGACTCTGGATCGGGTCATGATCGGGTCGTGATCTATTTATGACATGTGCATTCAGTGTGATTGCGGTAATCGCTTTGCTATGTGCACTTAGGTGTGGAATAGCCCTCAGAAGATATATCTATTGCGCTGGCTTCACCTCACAGTGATCACCCTTCGTGCACACGAGAGATCGCACTCCTTCGATGGTCGAGTATGTATTAGAAGGCTTGGTTTTGGCCTTAAACACTATGTTTGTAAAATATATTAGGACAATCTGTTTTGATATATTTTGGCTTGTAAAAGAGTTGTATATCAAGCTCTTGTATAATAATATGGGAAGTTGTATACATTTGCAAGAAAAATATAGAGAAATGAGTCCCTATAAATGGGATTGACCAGCATTGACATCGGATTATCCGACGCTCACGAATATTCCATGTTGATGGTTGTCACACCGTAATTCTGTGTCTGGGCTACATATAATATGATTTTTTTTTTATAGCTAAACACATTTAATTATATTATAGTAAACTGTTCTCATTGGGACTCGAATCTGTAACCTTCTCTCCTTATGTCATTACCTATTTAAATGTTGAATACTTTACTACTAAGCTAAACATAATGGGCAAATATATATGATATTGAATCACAGAGAAGTACTTCCATTATTTCAAATTTACGCAATTTTAGTGTCAATTTTTTCTATTTTATTTTTTAAAATATATAAATTTTAGGATAGAAAACATATTTGAATATTAATTTTATTTTTCAAACAAATCCAAAAGACAAAAAAGTAAATATTATGTTTTATTGTTACATAATATTTAAAAATTTTAAGAAAAATTAATTTATTATATTTAATTATGTTATAAAAAATTAAAGAAAATTAATATTAGTTAAAAACTCATGAATTTTTAAATTAATGTTCCTAAAATTTATATATTTTAAGATAGAAAACATATTTTAATATTTATTTTTTTATTTTTTGAAATAAATCCAAAAGACAAAAAAAGTGGCATTATGTTTGATTGAAATAGATAATATTTAAAAAATTTAAGAAAATGTAATTTATTATATTTAATTATGCTATGAAAATTAAAGAAAATTAATATTTGTTAATATTAATTAAAAAATCATTCATTTTTAAATTATTTAATTTTTCTTATTAATGAGTTAAGATAAAGAAAATAAATTTAAAGTAATAAATAAATATATTTAATTTCTTTATTTCTAATTCTTATTTCTATTTTCCTTATCTATTTTTGTGTATTTCACTATTTTGCTTTAACTTTTTTATAGCTAATATAGGCTATAGCATTGATACTTTAATAATTATTTTTAGAAAAACAAAAAATTAGTTTTCCAAAAAATTAAAGTAGTAAAAAAAAATCTCATCAAACCATAATATGAAATGAATACATAAAATGCAACAAATATTAACATAAATAGATTTTACTTGGTTTATTAAATCATGAATAATAGGAGAAACAATGTGTAATATGTATGAAAAGATAGAATTGCTCTCTCTTGTAAGATGACTCATTTAAAATTTGTGCGTGTGGTCTCAATCATTGCAAGTGCACAGGTCGTACAAGTAATAAAAGTGGATATTTAAAGTCCAAATATCGTTCCCACGAGGAAATATGCTAAATCAAAAGACTAACTACCCTAATTACTCAAGATCATTACTATTTGAACTCCTTAATCGATATGATGATAAGAAGACTAAAATGTTTTGTACTAAAAATCTTAAATGTAAAAAGTAAAGTCAATAAAATCAAGTTGAGAATTCACCGAGCGAGGCAAATCGACATGGATTACTTTAATGATAATTAATTTCGCATCATTTTGATTCATACCAACCATCAATTGGAAAACCGAGTTTGTCAAAGATGTAAGGTAAGCATGGGCCAGATTCTCAACCATACTTTTCACTGACAAAGGTTCATATTCACTGAGACATGATTCTAACTGCCATCGTAATATATAACCCTCTTTCTAAGATTAAGTATTTTTCCTTTTCGCATTTCATACATCTTGGGGATTAAAGAATTTTCGCCCCCATAG
Source organism: Tetrastigma voinierianum (assembly GCA_016808115.1). NCBI lineage: Eukaryota > Viridiplantae > Streptophyta > Magnoliopsida > Vitales > Vitaceae > Tetrastigma > Tetrastigma voinierianum. The sequence continues at coordinate 57,600 of JAEQBH010006297.1, read as the reverse complement.
ACAGGATCTTGCAAGCCTTCTCCAATTTGATTGACACCTCATCCTACACTTTTGATGAAAATATCCATCTCCTTGATTAGATCCTCGTTAACACCAGGATCGTAATCAATCAAGATAAATATGAGAGACTCCTGGAGTGATTAAACAAATACTTCCATTCAACCATCCTCCAATTATAAGTAAGTTAGTGATCTATCTGAGTAATCCTTCAAAGTTTATTAGTTCCATAGTATTAGTTTACCATACCCACAAGGAAGCCTACACTCAGGATTCTCCATCTCGTAACTCGAGAGCCTCCCGAACCGGGAGTGAGATACGCATCTAGCATTGGGTACACCTGCACTGTCCCGAGAACAAGTAAATTTAAAAACAATACCAATCAAATAAATTCAAGAATTCTAATTAAAGTTTCTTCAACCTTTATACAAAGAAAAATGACTATCATCAATGACCCATTTCAAAGGAGCTCAACTTTTCAAAACTCGCTTACTCTTATCGTTGACTAACTGATCAGGAAAATTCATTGAAATCATAAACGAACTGAAATAAATGAACTCCATAAACTTTCCAGCATCCATTTAAATCAAACAATAAATGAAAAGAAGAATTTACAAAGAAATACCAGCTCAAAACTACACTTCAGTACAATACTCAAATCCATAAAATTAAAGGAAAACTAACAAAATAAAACTATGCTAAGCTAAATCTACTAAAATGGAAAATAAAAGAAAAAAATAAAAATGTACAAAAGTCTTCAACCACCTAGAAATCATGTGAGTCGTCGAAAAGCCGCATACATCGCTTCTAGAAGCTAGCAGGTACTTATATAGCTTTCCAATGTTAGGCCTCACTTCATTAATTGCGTTGTGGATTCCCAAAATTCTGGCCCAAATTGGTATCTTTGTCGTGACATAGAAAGGTCTATCGTGACGTAGCTTTCAAATTGTCACGCTCTCGCCAGCTTCGTATTCCTGTCGCAACCTGCTTCTAGGGCTTACTTCTGAATTGTGTCGCGACATACTTTGATAATGTCGCGGACATCATTTGTATTCGCAGCTTGACTCGCCGCGATGTTAATGCTCCTTTATGTCGTTACACCAAATCTGTTCGCACCCAGCTTCTCATGTCTATGTTCTTCTAGAGTTTGTCTCGACATAATTTTATTTGTCGCGACAAACAATTGCTTTTCATTCTGGAAACTCTATCACGATACGCTTTCTATCGCGGCTGCACTCTTTAAGCCCTTAATTTTGTCGTGGACAAGAAACTCGTCACGATGCACTTTTCTTCTCTGACTCTTATCGCTCACTGAGTTGTTTGTCGCGACATAGAATTATATGTTGTGACACAACTGCCTTGGCCATTCTCAAGTCTTTTTCAATTTCTGTCGTGACCTACTTTTCTCTGTCATGACATAATTTTATCATTTCTTAGCTTTTATTGTCGCGACAAAAAACTTCTTTTTCGCGACTTACTTTTATTATATGTTAGCCTTAAACTTTTTATGTTGCGACATAAATTATAATGTCACGACACAACTTCTTTGTTCTCTGTTTTAATCTTTGTCACAATAGAGTAAAGGATTGTCGCAATAGTTTCCTCCATAATTTTCTTCAACAATGTCGCGACTGAAAAATTCTTTGTCGCGACACAATTTCTCCTTCAACATTTAAGTTCTGTCTGAGCTTTGTGATTAGTGCCCAAAAAGTGCAATTTTGAACCCTATATTAGATAGGTTTTGAGTGCTTTTTGCGCATTAATCATGTTATTTATACCAATTGAAGTGTTCTAGTCTTCTTAGTACCACTTTTGCATTAGAGGGTATTGGTTGTTTTCAGTGTTCGAGCACTTTGTGGTTCAATATCTGATGTATGATGAATCATGAAGTTTGAACTCAAGTGTCAGCCATCAACCAGCCCAAGAATCAATGAAAACTTGAAGGCAAAGTGAAGAAAAAATTGATGCAAAGAGAAGACAGGAGGCAAAGCAAAGAAAATCAAAGAAACCGCACTTTTCAAGCCTCGCGAAAAATTCACGGATTGCGAAAATTCCTCGCAGTTTAGCTTAAAATTTCTGTAAGTTCAAATAAATTGTGGATTTTCGCTAGACACCAGGGTTTTCGCTAGGCACTGTTCCTAGCAAAATTTCATGATTTCACATCACTTAAAAATTCCTCGCTTAAGCTAGCAAATTTCGCTTAGCTAATAAATTGCCAAGCCTTAGCTTAAATTTCCTATTTTCACATATGCCTTGTGATTTCCGCTACCTAAATGGGGGAATTCTTCAATTCCTAGCGAAATTCACTCCGCTCATGTTTTTGTATTTATCAAGAACTCGACCTAAATTCGTGTATTACCTGGCCCTTAACTTAGCCAAATTTGTAGGGTTTTGGTATTTTCATGTATTGAGGTGGCCTACTATATAAACCCCTCTCTTTTGTAATAAATATGAGAATTTTGGAGAAACAATTTGGGGAGAGAAGAATTTGTAAGTTTTCATTTTTGTAACAAAGTCTCGTACTTTAGTTAGGTTTTATTTTCCTCTTCTCTCCTCTTTCCTTACTTTCTAGGGTTTCCGCCAAACACTCCCTCTCGAGGATGACAACTCAAGAGATGCTGCTGCTCTCCTTTCTTTGAAGAGGAAGGAAGCTAGCTTTGGTTTGTGGGGCATATGCATGTTGTCCTGTACCGAAAGTCACAGTACTGTATTTATGGTCCTCATCTTTCTCAAATTAGGTTGAATAGTTTTTTTGAATGTTATTGATTTTAGCTAATACTCTCCATGCTTTTAGGATACAAGTGCATTACTTATTGCTAGATGCACCGTGGTTCATTAGACGTCTTTACGAGCCTCCTAAAATGATATATTTAATGCTAGGTTTCAACCGAAAAAGGGCCATAAATTGCATGCTACCCGTGTCGACTAAATAGAGTTGTTGTTGGGTGAGGTTTGCTAGGTTAAACATAGATCCCAAGTATGCCAGTGGACTATAAAGCTGCTCACATAACGCGAGGATAAAACCCGAGGACACTTGCTCGCTCTAATTTACCAAAGGCTGACCTAAATCTTCAAAGTTAACTTTTTTCACTTCACTTTCAGTTTTTACAATTTCGCCAAACCTACTTCCACTAAGTGAAGCAAATCCAAAAGTCCAAATAGAAAGCCTTACCTTTTTACACTCATGCATCATTCTTAGGATGAAAACCCATCCTGTTCGACCCTAAGACTAATTATAATCGCAGTTTGATCACTAAGCAATAGTAGGAACTTAGGTGTATATAAATTTTGTTGATTTAGCTCAGCCTTACCGTATATCTAATCAAATGGCACCGCGTCTGGACGGTGCCAAAACTACGAATGATGTCAAGTGGGTACTTGTGATCAACATCACAAGTGAAGGTAATCTTTTAACTCTGATACTCAGCTGCAAAGAATCGCAAGTTTTCATCACTTTGCAAAGAATCTCACCGCTTTTGCTTTTTTTATATATACAGTCAGTTTTTATTTTAGCTAACCCTAACCTTTTGGTAAGTCAGGTTTGTGCTTTTGTTGTGTCTCGGGCCAGGTAACAGCCAGGTATGCAAAGGCTAGGACAGAGGAACTTCGTGAAGACCGACAGAATCACAATAACCCGACCTGGCCCCTGAAGCCGCACACCGATACCATGGATCCACTCACCCTCAAGAACAACAGAGTCAGCCCGAACCCCAATGAATCCAATGTTCTATAGAACCATGAGGGATCACATCCACCCTCCCAGAGCAAGGCCCCATCCTCGTATCATTCCTCCCGTCAAGATGTAGCAAGAGGCCATATTTGGTGTACCCCTACTCCCCACATATCATGGTATGGGAAAATGAAAATCCACACTCATATTAGGATTTTGAGGAGGTTTGCATCTACCTTTTAAGGAAGGTATGATGGACATGGATTTGCTAAAGCTAAAAGCATTTATTGACCCTAGCGACAAGGCCAAGATTTGGCTAAACTCACCGAGGCCTAACCATTAGAAATCAATGAGCCAGGCGTAATTCTCGAAGAAGTTCTTCGCTCTGCAAGACTAATAATTTGAAAAGACAAATTTACACCTTTGCACTGTGACGGTGAGAGAGATTTTACCGTTGTCGGAGAGATTTATGGAAACCATCAGTGCATGCCCACACCATGGGTTTGATACATGAATGTTGGTAAACCATTTCTATGATGGTATGTCCCCACCTATGAAACAATTGTTGGAAACCATGTGTGGGGGTAACTTTTTGAGCAAAAACCTGGATGAAGCCATGGACTTTTTGAACTATGTGGCTGAAACCTCAAAGGCATGGGATGAACCGAATCCAAGGGAAGCCGAAAGATCAAGGCCATTGACCCACCAAAGGGGAGACAAGTATGCATTTCCTGAAGACACAGAGATGAAAGCGAAATTGACCATTTTAACTCAAAGATTGGATGATCTTGAAATGAAAAATCAGCATGAAATGCAAACAGTTAACGAGTTATCTGCATCTCAACTTTCTTGCTTCAATTTTCAGTCAAATAATCACCCTGAGGAGCACTGTCTAGAGTATGCCCATGTCCTAAATCAAAATAAATCACCCATAGATGCTCCATATGGTAACACCTATAACCCCAATCGAGGAATCAATTTAACCTTTCCGAAACCCAACCCCCCGCTTATGTACCACTGTGTGCCAAACCACGCTTGGTTCCCACTCAACCACAACCACCATCCCCACTCGTGGAACAAGCCACATATTGAATTTGAGTAAGGTGGTGGGCAACTTTGTTGAGGAACAAAAGGAATCAATGTGCAACTCGGTATAAAGGATTGATAATTTAGAAAAGTAATAATCGAATAAGAGAATAGACGGGCTTCGAGCACCAACCGTAAAATCGACAACCTACAAAAGATTCAATCACCAAGATCAACAAGTCGCTAGGAGATACAAGATAAAGGAGGTTTCCATCACAAACACTTCCAAATCCCAAGGGAATTCATGAGGTGGATCATCCAATAATTCAGAATGGACGGTTAAGGCTATAATTACCCCGAGGAGTGGGAAAAGAGGTTGATCAACCCATGCCAAAGCCTCGTCAAGAATCCAATCAAGGAGAAGAATTGCAGCCTGGAAAGATATCTCTAAAGGAGGATTCAATGAAATACCGCATACCACCTCCATTTCCACAAGCACTTGTGAGGTAAGAAGGCATCTCAAAGAAGGTGCATTTTAGGAGGTCCTAAGGCAAGTGAAGGTTAACATACCCTTTTGGACATAATCTGAACAAGTCCTCGCAAAATTTTGAAAGATCTTCAGACAATTAAGAAGTGGATTGTGCCTCGAGAAGAAGGCATTTCACCAGCAAGTCACATAATCCAAAGCAAATACCCTCACAAATACAAGGATCTGTGATCTCCCACAACTCTACCATTATCGGGTGGGAATCGTATGTGACAAGTCATCGCTGACTTAGGAGCCGTTGTGAACCTCATGCCGCATTCGCATACAAGCAGCTAGGTCTAGTGACTTTCTAAACCTACCAACATCACACTATCATCGGGTCGATAGATCGTTGAAACTCCTAAGGATAGTCGAGGATGTCTTAGCGAAGATAGACAAATCTCTACTATCCAAAGAGGATTTTCAGGGCGCTCGACATCGAACCAATTGCAAGTGAACCCAATCATGTACCAATCATCTTAGGAAGACCATTTCTCACAAAGAATGCAATCATAAATCGCGAATGAGTCATGCAACTAACCTTGCAACATGACTGGAGCAAACATCTTTCATTTGAACAAACATGAGTTGCCAGAATGAAAAATCCAATAACTAATGAAGTTGCTTTCAAATGGTCGCAGTGAAAGCAAAGTGTCCAGAATTGCAGAGTAGATCGGCCAATGCGACAGTGAAGGTTTGGGCCTTTGCCATCAACAATTCAACCCGCAAAGCCAACCGCTCAATCTTAGCTTCATCGCGAGAGCATAGATCAACATTCGCCACCCAACAAATTAATCACCCAGTTACGTACGGTCGAGGAGATCATTCTCCCCACCCCTTGAGTACTTTGAGATCAACTGTTCCTGTTTTCAAACCAATCATAGCCCACAATCTTTACTTTCTCGTCTTAAGTTCGCATCGGATAAGCTTCGCTTATTTTTCGAAAATTTTTTAATCTCAAGATTTTTCATTTCTAGTACTAGTTTCAGATAGTATAGTATTGTGTTAAATTTTATCATAGTACATATCGTAAATTTTATAATAATAATAATTCTTATTTTATATATTATTAATTAATTTAAAATTTTTGAAATGCAAGTAGTGTACTTAGCTTGAGCCAAATTCGCTAAAAATAAATGAAAATCAAGGTGGAAGACCTCCCTTCTACGCCCACATGTTGGTTCTATATAAACCCGGGAGGGGGATAGCAAAACAGTCACCATATTTCCTCCCCTAGTAGTTTCTCCGAAGCCCCGAGCCCCAACCTTAAATACCGCGACACCGCCGATCGCACCGGCCGCTGTACCGTGACTCGAGCCGCGCACTCCGCCTCGTGCATTCTGCCCTTACCTACACCTCTGTCTGAGCAGTGACTGAGCCCTAACTGAGCATCCACCACGCCAAGCGCCCACTCACGACCGACACGCCCACTCAGGGCCGCCACCGCCGAGCCTCTCGCGCGGAGCCTCCACGCAGCTCAGACTCCGTCGTGCCTCGGTTCAGCTGTGCCCTATCCCAAAGATTTTATCGCCATCGAGCCTCGTTTAGCTAGTCCGCAGTCGCTTTCAAATATAGCCTGGGCGAGCCCCGATTCATCGCCTTGATTCAGAGCGTGATTCAGCTGCCTCGGAGCCCCGCCCAGATACGCAGCCTCGCCTGCATTTTCAAGTGAGTCGAGCCCTTCCATTTTATTTCGATCTCGCATGGTTCGTATCGAGGTGGGTCCCGTTCGGCCGCGGTGAGATTCAGCTCAACTGAGAGTGGAGGCCCCCAGCCCGGCCCCGGGGCCCCAAGACCATCATCACCCCCGAGGCCGTACTTGAGGAGCCTCAGATTCGATCGCTTATCAGACACCTGACGGGGACCCCGCCCCATCACCCGTACTCCTCAATGAGTCTCGAGGCCCAGCCTCCAAGCGGCCCGCACATCTAGGGGCCCAAAGTAGTCATCATCCTCCTGGCCGCAGCCGTCACTCGCCACATCCGTCGCGAGGCGACTTCATCACCACCGTCAGCCCTCGCCGAGGATTCGGAGGCCATTGTTCGTAGGGAACCCCATTCCGGGGAATGTACGACTCCATCGTAGACCGTTCCATCAGGAGTCGTACTACGACGTCCCCGCGCTGAGGACTGATCCTAGATACCGGGAGTCCATGAGATTGATCGAGGATTATTCGCTATTGCTTCATGACCGAGGCAAAGATACTACCCACGAGCAAATGATGCGCGGACAACAATGACATCTCGAGGGGCAGCTAGTCCGCGTGAGCTTCAGCCCGAGATTGATGATCGCCGCGAGCACTTCCGCAGCGGCCTCATATTTCAGTGAGCCTCGCCCGCGCACCGCCGGCCACGTGTAGGGTTACAGCACGTGGGCCCACCCGCCTCATCGCGAGATCGGTTCAGTAATCGGGCTGCAGGTACCACCATTACCAAGATTTTGGCATAAGAGGCAAATTTCTCCCGCCTCATATGCCGAATTTTACCATTTGTTCAGACAGCTTATTCCCCGCTGGCAAAGATACGCACGGAGTGGGTTTACATTGGAGGCTCTTACCGGATCTCTGGGATTTCGTTCGCCCGAGCCGCGCATGGCATCTCTTTCATAGCTCGGGAGGAGATGGGTCCATCTAAGGACCTAGCACGAGCAGAGCCTTCCATTACTTATGCCGAATCTCTCCGCCATGTTCTCGAGCATCCGATTTCCCATGAGTCAGATCGAGGATGAGGGTCCCAGCGCCCTCAGGTCACAAGAGAGCTTCAGGATGACTATGCCCGTCTTTCACCTCGTACCAGGACCAGAGGAGGCCTGGGTCGTGGTCAGACCCCACAGAGATGATATGCCTGCCCCTGAGCCCGAGGTACAGAGGAGTCCAGCTACACAGATGTCACCTCCATCCCTCCGACACACTACATCGCAGCCGCAAATGACAATCCGCCATCCTATTCCCGCACACCATTCGCCGGAGTACATTCATGCCAGCTCTAGAGAGATAGCTAGTGTGATGGATGCCATATGCTCACTCAGCGCCACAATGCAGCCCAGATCGTAGGCCGGCCTGCTACTCTATGTTTCCGGGCAGATCATGACGATCCGGGTCTTCCTCGTCCCCGATCGAGAGGAGCCCACTAGCGACGCCCGCCTGATGTTTTTGCTGCAGCAGCCAGCCACCTTTCAGTGCTCACTCACCACCCTTCACCACTACAAAGAAGGAGGTGGTTAGGTTTCTTTACATTTTTTGTATAGTTACTAAATTCTTTAATAACTCCATTTACCAATTTTGATTAGGATTCATGTATTAGCCATAAGTAGGAAGTGATATTTTTTGTATGTTTAGTTTCATATGCATGTACTAGCCACTTTGTCTATATCAAAGCTATCCCAAGATATATATATACAAAATTTTGCATACCATGTTTTGTGCCTTTACCATGTATATTTGTTTTTCTTTTTCAATCAACAATTGAATTGCTACAATTGGACAATTGAATTGCTTTTGTTGGAAAATTGAATCACTGTTTGTCACCTTTATGTTAGAGCAAATTCCATGCTTGAAACAATTTTTGGTCAATTGAAGTTCCAGCATGCTCAACTTGAAAATTTCTCCCTTATGCTAATTCACACACACCTGCATTATTTCAATAGGTCAGGAATTTGTTTGCTTCCTTTCGCAGCCGGGCCTTAAGCATGTCACAACCTAGGAGCAGGCTCATGTTACTCCATACTTGAAGACCAATGTTGTCTTCCAAAAGAAAAAGAAAAGAAAAAGCAAAAAGAAAATGTAAAAAGAAAAGAAGAAAATAAAAATAAAGTCGTGAAGTTTTGCCTTGAAACCCAGCACGGCCCGAGGGGGTGTATGGCGAAGTTTTCAAGCCCGACGCCTCAAGCCTTAATCAAGTCAAGTCATCGATTTAGTGTTCGCTATAATGGGTGGATAGGTGAGCTCCAACGTAATTGTAGGTGCTTCGATTTTCTCAAGTCATTCGAAAGTCCCGGTGAAGCCTTTAGAGCTCAGGGTCTCGTGATCCTTTTGGCTTCATGCCCTAAACCTTAATCGGGTCGGGAGTCACTTCCGTGAACTCCCAATACGACTTTCGTGTCGACTTTAAGCATCGTGATCCCACAAGGTAAATAATAAAGAAAGAAGTGCGTAATCATTCCATTCAGGTTGTTCAACGTACTTAAGGCCATGCCGCTGCTAGGTCAGAGGGGACAAATTTTGCAATTTATTAGCGTAATCCGGTTATATATAAAGAACCATTAGACTTAGGTGAAAATTCGTTGAGAATAATGGAACCAATATCACCTAAAATTGTTCTTGTATGGTTTTTTGGCTCTTCATGCCTAAGCCAAACTTGGTGTGTCCATTTTTCGCTTAAGGTAATGTTTATATGTACATATACCTTTTGAATCATAACCTTTTGAAAATCACCACATGCATCTCCTTTAGTTTTGCATCAAGTAAGGGACTAAAGAACGCTTCTATTGGGGGTGGGATTAAGGCTCAAAAGTGCAATTTTGAACCCTATATTAGATATGTTTTGGAGTGCTTTTTGCGCATGATTAATCATGTCATTTATAAATTAATTGTGCTGTTCAAGTTCTTAGCACCACTCGCTAGAGGGTATTTTCGGGCTGCTGGTGTGTTCGAAAGCACTTTAGAAGTTCAATATCTGGGATGTATGATGAATCATGAAGTTCGAACTCAAGTGTCACCATCAACCAGCCCAAGAATCAATGAAAATCAAGGCAAAGTGAAGAAAATTGATGCAAGAGGAAGACAGAGGCAAAGCGCTGAAAATCAAGAAACCAAGAATTTTTCGCTAAGCCCGCGAAAAATTCTCATTGATCACAAATTTCGCAGGTTTTAGCTAAAATTTCGCAAGTTCAGCAAAATTGTGGATTTTCGCTAGACAATGTGGCCTCGCTAGGCACTGCTCCTAGCAAAAATTTCATGATTTGCTAGATAAATTTCATTGTTACGAAATTCCCCGCTAGTTGTACAAACTGCCAAGCCTTACGTAAATTCCTATTTTCGCTATGCTCAGGATTTCCTCGCTTACCTAGATACCCTTTCACCCTAGCGAAATTCACCGCCCTCACATGTTTTTTGTATTTAATGCTAACCGACCTAAATTTGGTGTATTACTCTCTTGTCCTTTAACTTAGCCAAATTCGTAGGTTTTTGGTATTTTCAACGTATCGAGGTGGCCTATATAAACTCCCTCTTTTGTAATAAATATAGAGAATTTCGAGAAACAATTCGGGGAGAGAAGAATTTGTGTTTCATTTTTGTAAATAAAGTCTCGTACTTTAGTTGTGTTTTATTTTCTCCTCTCTTCTCCTCTTTCCCTACTTTCTAGGTTGCCAAACACCCCTCTCGAGGATGACAACCAAGAGATGCTTCTCAAGGTGTTCTCTCCTTTCTTTGAAGAGTGAAGGAAGCTAGCTTGGTCAGGCATATGCATGTTGTCCTCTTGTAATCAAAGTCATGTGTACCGTATTTATGGTCCTCATCTTCTCAAATTAGGCTGGAATAGCTTAATGTTGGCTGATTTGGCCAATACTTCCTACGTGCTAGATACAAAGGCATACTTATCGCTAGATGCACCGTTCATTAGATGGTCTTACGAGCTCAAATGATATTTAATGCTAGGGTTTCAAACTCAAAAGCGGCCATAGCCGCATGCTACCCGTGTTGACTCAAATAGGAGTTGTTGTTGTGGTGAGGTTTGCTACAACATGTAGATCCTATATGCTGTGGACTATAGGCTGTTTGTCATAACGCGAGGATAAACCCGAGGACACTTGTTTGCCCTAATTTACTGCTAGTGACTCCAAATCTTCAAAGTTAACTTTTTTTTCACACTTCACTCTTTCAGTTTTACAATTTCTCGCTTCAACCTACTTCCACTGTTCAAGCAATCCAAAGTCCAAATAGAAGCCTACCTTTTACACTCATGCCAGACATTCTGTGGGACGAAACCCATCCCCGTTGCTCTCGACCCTAGACCACTATATCAAAGAGTTTGACTACTGCAATAGTAGGAACTTAGGTGTATATAAATTTTGTTGATTTTAGCTCAGCCCACTGGGTGTGGCACGAGACCAAATGGTCGGCCGATGGTGCCAAACTACGAATGATAAGAAGTGTACTTGTGATCAACATCACAAGTGAAGGTAATCTTTAACTCTTTTTTGATACCCACAAAGAACCCAAGTTTTCATCACTTTGCAAGAATCCCACCGCTTTTGTTTTTTATATATACGCCGCTTTATTTTAGCTAACCCCAACCTGCAAGTCGGCTCACAGGCTCTTTGTCAGGTCCTTCGCCTGTGTAACAAACAGGTAGCGCAAAGGCCGGGACAAGAGGAACTCGTGAAGACCGTGATAGAATCAAGACACAACCCGACCCAAGCCGCGAAGCTGCACACACCGATACCATGGATCCACTCACCCAAGAACAGAGTCACTCGAACCCCAATGAATCCAACTCTATGTAACCATGAGGGATCGATCCACCCTCCTAGAGTTAAGGTCTCCATCCTCAGACTATCTCCCCATCAAGATGTAGCAAAGTGAGGCCATATTTGGTACCCCTACTCCCCACATATCACAGATGGAAAATGAAAATCCATACACTCATATTGGGTGGATTTTGAGGAGGTTTCAGACTACCTTTAAGGAAGGTATGATGGACATGGATTCGCTAAAGCTAAAAGATTTCCACTGACCCTAAATGGTCCGTCAAGATTTGGCTAAACTCACCGAGGCCTAGAACCATTTAGAAATTGGGCCGAGTCAGCAGTGCACTTCGAAGAAGTTCTTCGCTCATAAGACTAATAATTTGAAAGACAAATTTACACCTGCAACTGTGACGGTGAGAGATTTTACCAAGAGTCAGAGAGAGATTTATGAAACCATCGTTGCATGCCCACAATTCACGGGTTTGATACATGAATGTTGGTAAACCATTTATGATGGTATGTCCCCACCTATGAAACAATTGAAACCATGTGTGGGGGTAACTCGAGCAAAACCCGACGGCCATGGACTTTTCAACTACGTATCAAACCTCAAAGGCACGGGATGAACCGAATCCAAGGGAAGCCAAAGATCGCGCCACGACCCACCAAAGGGAGACAAGTATGCATTTCCTCAAGACAATGTAGATGAAAGCGAAATCGACCATTTTAACTCAAAGATCGATGATCTTGAAATGAAAAATCAGCATGAAATGCAAATGGGGCTAACGTAGTTATCCGCATCTCAACTTTCTTGCTTCACTTTCAGTCAAATAATCACCCCGAGGAGCACCGCCTAGAGTATGCCCATGTCCTAAATCAAAATAAACCACCCATAAACGAAAGTATATGGTAACACCTATAACCCTAATTGGAGGAATCACCCTAACCTTTCCTGGAAACCCAACCCCCCGCTTTATGTACCACCGTGCCAAACTACGCTTTAATTCCCTAATTTCAACCACAACCACCATCCTCTCACTGTGGGAACAAGCTATATTGAATTTGAGTAAGGTGGTGGGCAACTTTGTTGAGGAACAAAAAGGAATCAATGTGCAACTGGCACAAAGGATTGATACTTTAGAAAGTACACTGAATAAGAGAATAGATGGGCTTGAGAGCAATCTCAACTTAAAAATTGACAACCTGGGCATTCAATCACCAAGATCAACAAGTTGCAGAGGAGATACAAGATAAAGGGAGGTTTCCATCACAAACACTTCCAAATCCCAAGGGAGTTCATGAGGTGGATCATCCAACACCAGAACGGATGAAGTTAAGGCTATAATTACCTCGAGATGAAAGAGGCTCGTACATATCAAAAGCCTTTCGCCCAAAGACTCCCATTCAAAAGTGGCTCGTATATTATCAAAGCCCATGTCCCAAGCTTTAGGCCCAAGTATCCTCACACGAACACGGATCCGAACCACGGCCCGAATCCCAGCTTGTGGACTATTCGATCACAACAAAGGCCTGCGAGATTTATTGCCCGGACACATCCTCTCATACCGGTTATCGTCTCTAAGAAGATGGCTGCCCAATAATTTCCTACCGATCCGTGAGTTCGAAACACACCTTCCCATGAATCACGTACGAACCGCCTCTTAGATGATCAAACGATTCTGAGATCTAAGATTCTAGATAACTCGACTCTCATCCAAAAGGAAGAACAAGCCCCCAGTGCCATTGAATTTAGCTAAATTTCCTCCTTCTTCCTATTTCTCGTTAGACCAATCACCCACTTTCCATGCAAGTGATCATCCTCTCCTTCATAAATAAGGAAGAATCATCAAAGAAGGGGGAGAAGAGTGGTAGGGATCCTACTAAAAACTGATGTATTTACTTTCTCTCTATGGGCCCTGGCCTCCGACTTAAGCATCTGGAGAGTGGTCAAAGACACCCACCACTAAGGCCTTGCTCAAGCTTAAGTGTGTCCCTTGCCGCTAGGTTAATGCCCCGACGATCCAATGACTCTGAGAATCCAAGAGACAACAATTTGGCCCACCACCGCCAGTGCCTTGTTTTTTTTTTTTTTTTTGCAGGTCCTTACCGCTAGGTTAATGCCTCGACGATCCAAAGGATTCCGAGAACTAAGAGATAAATAAATCAAGCAGATTCTATACCCAAGCTTTCCCATGCATGATATGTTGGCTCGTGAGCACTAAGTACCGAATAAGTCGATTATTTGCGCTGACCTTTGTTTTTAAAAGTAGCCTCGTTCATTAATGTTAGAGCCACCAGACAAAGACCCCGAAATGGTTTTTCCAAGCCGATGTGCTTCCTTCATGTGGCCTGTATTCAAATTCCAGCAAAGCCAATCGTTGAAGGGGATGTTGGGAAAAAATACCCTGAGATCAATTTTGGAAAAATATCAACTAGAACAGAGAAATAAAATAGGGAAAATATATGAAACAAGGATTTAAGTGGAAAACTCCTTTACCGGAGAAAAACCATTGGACAACCAAGACAAAATCCACTATTTAATAAATTTGTACAATTACATAGATTTTCACCCCTCACCCCACAAGAAAACCGAGATAAATACAAGAGAAAATACAAACATGGAATAACCAAGTTTTTACCACTATCCAAAGATAGCTACACTATAAATCCCGAATTAAACCCGAGAAAGACCCACCCCTTGCTCTTTCTCACAATTTTCTCTTCTACCTTACTCTCATTTCCTCTTGCTCTTGGATTTTTTTCCTAAGCTTCTCACTTGCCTATTTATAGGTTAAGGGGAGAAGACATCTTGCTCAAAACATGGAGCCTAGGAGAAAAACAAGGAGCCATGCTTTCATGTTTCATGAAAGAATGGATCCCATCAAATGAGGTGGTGCCCTCATGAGGAGGACCTCTACTCATCAATCTCCACCATCCGACTTCATTGAGGGCATCACCAATCTTGTTCCATCCGCAATGCCTCACTTTCTTCTGAAAGTGGGACCTCGAACTTTAGCAGATTTCGATTTCAGTTCCATCAATATCATGAGTTCTCTTAAACTAAGAACCAGTTACCCACCATACAAGTATAAAAACACTTATAACTTTATCAGCCCAAGACTTTCTTCTGTCGACACATGTTTATCGTCTGTTAAACTATGGTATAAGTCCAATTGCTATTTGTGAAAGCCAGCCATCAACATCTTCCACCACATACTGTACAAAATTAAACCAAATGCCCAGCGTAATGTGGACTCCGCAACACTCATAATGCCCTTTTCCATGGCAACTAGCAGACATGCCACAAGGATGCACATTTCCTCCTTACAAAATATCCTCATCAAATGATACTATGTTAGTTTGGGAGTCAAAGCCATTTTCCAAACCATCTCTACCTTTTGTACAATTTTTCTTGATGTGCCCAGATTGTCCACACACCCAGCATACTACTTTTCCGAAGTTCTTCTTCTTCCCTTCAATTTTCTCAACATCAAACTTCATCGCTGACATTTTTGTCGCCAAGGAACCACTTTCTCTAATACAACTTGTTGGGAAAAATACCCCGAGATCAACCTTGGCAAAATATCAACTAGAACAGAGAAATAAAATAAGGAAAATATATGATTTACGTGGAAAATTTCTTTACCAGAGAAAAACCATGGGTCAACTAAGACAAAATCCACTATGTAATAAATTTGTACAATTAAATGGATTTTCACCCCTCACCCCATAAGAAAACGAAGACCAATACAAGAGAAAATACAAACACAAAATAACCAAGTGTTTACCACTATCCAAAGATAGCCACACTATAAATCCCGTATTAAACCTGAGAAAGACCCACCACTTTATTTCTCACAATTTTCTCTTCTACTTTACTCTCCTCTCACCTTCTTCCATGGATTATTTTCTAAGCTTCTCACTTGCCTATTTATAGGTCAAGGGGAGAAGACATCTTGCTCAAAACATGGAGCCTAGGAGAAAAACAAGGAGATACTTTCATGACATCTTACTCAAAATATGGAGCCTGAGAGAAAAACAATGAGACATGCTTTCATATTTCATGAAAGAATCCATCCCATCAAATGAGGTGGTACCCTCACGAAGAGGACAACACAATTTGGGTGTCTCTCAGGAATTCGCTATTAACCATCTGGGATCAAAACTGCTTTACCTTGGTGCATGATCTGAACACACGGTCTAAGTCTTCTATTTTATCTGGGCAAAATTTACAACACAAATTGTGTTGAGAAGCTTCCAGCTACTACCAATGTGCACGCTACACCTGAGCAACAGAAGATCCATAACCTTCCAACTAACTCAGTCTCAACCAGTTGGTGTCACGCATTACATGCTGAGAGTCCTTTCTCCATAATTCCATAACCTTCCATCACATGTATATAACCCCTTATCTTCGTCTTCTTTGTTCTATTGTAACAGATTTTATGTTATCTTCTATCAATAAACATGATGTTCATTCACTACCATGAACTCTAACATGGTATTAGAGCTTCAAGATCCATTAATGGAGTCAGCTTCTTCTTCTTTGCAATCGGCTCGAATTCCTACAACTCGGTCTTCCTCCATAGTCTTGCCTTCCACACTCGCACCAGTTGGAGTTCAACTCGATCGATCGAATTACATATTGTGCAGATCTCAAATCATACCAACTACCAAGGCCTATGGATTGGATGATCTACTGTTTGGCACTCGATCTTCGCCAACAAAGTTTCTTAATGATAAAGCTACTATAAATCCAGAATATCTCACTTAGACTCGGTTAAATCAATTCTTACTTAGTTGGATTTTATCTTCTATTTATGAAAACATGCTTGCACATGTAATTCATTGTTCCACTTCCTCTGAAGTCTGGAAGTTATTGGAACAATTATTCTCCACTAAGTCTATGGCTCGATTACTGCATCTTCGTTTTCTCCTCCAAACCATGAAAAAGGGATCTCTAACTATTGAGGACTACATACTCAAAATGAAGTCACTGGCACATGAATTAATGAGTGTTGGACAGGTTATTCCTGATTATGAAATTGTGTTATATATATTGGGAGGACTAGGTCCTGAATATGAATCAGTGGTAGTCAATCTCACATCAAAGGACTCTGTAACCTTACCTGCTCAGTTCATGCTTCAGGCTCATGAACTTCGCTTAGAAAATTTCCACAATGCCTTAGCACTTGATCTAACTGCTGCCACTACTCAAATTTCTCTCAATCACGCCAATTTTCACAACACCAATCAATCTTCACTATACTCTACTTCACCGAGAGGCTCATTCTCTAGTTCACGAGGTCGCAATTGGCGAGGCAGAGCAAGCTTCAATGGAAGAGGATCACACAATTCAAATTAGGGCTGGTAACGAGCCAAGCTACTCTGCCGCTGCCTCACGGTGCCTGCCTGCCTGGCTTCAGCTGCAATTATCAGCTTGAGCCACTCTAGGGCTCGATAATTCTGTGGTCGCCGCCCCACTGCTCGTCGAAAAGCTCTGGCCAGGCCGCTCGACCCATCTGTCGCTGGAACGAGGCTTCCGCCTACGGTCTCCGGCCAACAGGATCTGGTCTTCACCAGTGCGATCCCGACTCAGGCGCGCCAGAGTGAAATGTCCAGGTCATGTGTCCCGTATATCGATGTAATGGATCCTCAAGCTCTAGATCCAGTCGACATGGATGGCAAATGCGTGAACTCATGAAGTTTGGCGAGGCTACTCCGTCAAGACGGCCGAGTTCGAGCTAATCCCACGCCGTCACTGGACTGAGAATCTAGATCTCCGGATCCGCTCTGCATTTTAAATGAAACACGATAGCGAAGGTGTTGGCACTGCATGTTCCAAAGGTGGATAATGTGAAGAAGGTGCCTAAATGGACGCCTGGGAAGGACATGGATGTTGGGTACAATCAATTGCATGAATAATACCAAGGTACAAGATCTGAGATTACAAATATGAGGGTATTGGGGCTCCCGTGGAAACTATGAGGTCGGGTGGCCATGAGTTTAGACAAGGTTTGCCGATTCGAGTAGCATTGAGGGCAAATGCACGACCCATCGACACGATCGACCAAATTTCATGAACAAGGATCCAATCTCAAATTCGGGCATCAGGTTCTTGATACCGGGTAATCGTGACTTAACCTGCATCTAGGCTGTACGGGTAAAAGGCATCAAGGGTGATCGGTGGCTCATAGAGGAAACAAGGAGCCGACATCCGGGACTACCGTGGTTAGATACAACGCCTGAGTGCCACCGCCACCTGGTATGAAAATTCGCGCTGATCTATCTGAAGCACAGGGCATCTCGATCCCAAATCGCAGAGTGGTAAGCCTTGAAATTAATCATGCGCATCTCGTAGTCGCAGGGTGGTATTAACAACCATGCAATAAAGATATTTGAAAATAAATGTTGTTACTAATGAGTTTGTTTGGCGTATCTTGTTGATATATTATTTCTTTATTTAGATAATGATTAAACCAACGCGTTTCTTATCAGCAGATTTCGTAGTATCTTATATCTTCACTATGCAATTTACTTGTTTTAATTCTATTTCATAATTTTTCGCCTGCAAGTCAAGCTTCACAAAGGAATTCAAATGTAATCCAAAAGGAAACAAATGTCAAGGAAGTGGCTTTAATAACCTCTAAGATCAATTTCTAAATCAACTGCAGAAACAAATCCATAGAAAATTATTTCATTTATATTTGTTATCATTGATTACAAAGTTAAAAGTATATGAATCGAAACAGGATTGATTACAATACAAACTTGTATAGGTTCTGATTTGGGCTTGAGCTCGAGGTTAAGCTCCCAGCCTCTCATATGGAAAACAAGCCCAACAGCTTCCTGCCGCTTTTTTTTTTTAATCAGCCAAGTTTGAGCCCGATTTTAAGCTCGCTCGTATGCCTCTACGTCAGCTCACCATAATTCAACGCTTCCAAATAAATAAACTAAGTTTTACCATTACTGCACACTCATCAAAACTACACTACTATGTCAAATATGTGGTCGTTCAAGACACTCATCTCTAAAGTGTTATCATCGATTTACTTGAGTTTTGCTGGCAACTAGCAAACTAACTTTCACGCAGCCTCTGCCACTCAAGCTAACATTGTCTCTACTGACACTCAAGCTCACATTGCAACGCCGAACTCATTTCAAGATGAGGCTTGGTATCTTGACACGAAAGCACTCATCACACCACACACAATTCCACAGCTCTTGAATCTCATACTGCATATCATGGTCCTAACAAGCTGATAGTTGGTAACGGTTCACCATTCTCCATTACAAAATGTTGGTCAGTCTCACATCTCCTTATCTAAACCTCTCTATCTTCGGAATATACTTCTGGTGCCTGATATAAAAAAGAACCTTATTAGCATATCCCAATTTACTCTCCACGACAATGTTCTCATCGAGTTTGACTCTTCTCATTATTATGTAAAGGACAAACTCACCAAGGCAGTGCTAGTTCAGGGACAGCTCACTAATGAACTCTACCAACTCAATATAATGCCCTAGCTCACTTCAACATCAAGTCAAGTTACAGCAGCAACTGCAGACTCCAGCAGCACATCTACAGCTTTTACAGTTCCTTCTGTTTGCTTATCTCAGCTATAGTCAGCCTACCTATGGCATAATAGGTTGGGTCATCCCCACCTCTATGTACTTCGCACAATCTTAAACGGTTTAAATGTACCTATGCTATCTCTGAAATAAGATTTCTTTTGTGAACCTTGTCAATATGGAAAATTACATCACGTCACTTTTTCTTCTGCACCACTCAAGAATCGGTCCACTGCAGCTTCAGCACTAAACTTGTGGGGTCCCTCCCTTATAGCCTCCTCCTGGTAGCCGCCGGTACTACATTAGTTTATACGGATTTCACCCGGTATGTGTGGGTGTTTCCATTCGCCTTAAGTCCGAATCAAAAGACGACAAATACGATATATCGATAATCGGGATTTTATAAAAATATCGATAAATATCGAATAATACTTATAAAAATATCGATCGGATTAAAATTTATCATATTTTAATTATATAAATTATAAGAAATGATTCATATCTTAATTATATTTAAAATCAAAATGGATTAGTAATTATTAAATTAAATATGTTATATTTATTATATTATTCGATATTATTATGTTAAAGAGAGATTATTTATTTGTTTTGCTATTATTATAAATATTATGTAGATAATGAGGAGACACAAAATATTATATATTATAATTTTAAATTTTTAAATGATATTATTTTTACTTATTTTCCTTTTCAAATTAATATTTGATTTAAAAAATATTATAAGTTATAAATGTAAAATAAAATAAAATAAATATTATAATCATAAGGTGGTAGGGATTATAAATTAAATAAATAATAAAGAGTAATATAAAAAAGCCAGCACCATATATAATAAACTCAATCAACGACTCGCTGTCGGAAGGCGCCACTTCCAAAGATTTTGGCGTCAAAACCCACCAAAAGCAAAGAACAAAAGGAAAAAACAATGAAATATTGGGAAAAATCGAAAAACGGAAATTTTGTTCCCTGTTTCCACTATTCTTCGTTTCATTAAGATGGTTGAGCGTCAACTAGATACAAAGTTCAAATGTCTCCAAACTGATTTTGTAGGTGAATATAGACGGTTGCCTTCTCTTCTTCAAGAGCATGGCATTGCAATTCGGCACCCTTGTCCCCACACCCATCACCAACAGGGAAAGGTCGACAGAAAGCACAAGAGTATTATTGATATGGGTCTCACTTTGTTGGCCAAGGCCTCCATGTATCTCAAGTACTGGTGGGAGGCCTTCTCCACAACTACATATCTTCTTAATCGCCTGGCCACCCCTGTTTTAAATCACAAGTCACCTTATGAACAGATCTTTCATCAACCTCCAGATTATAACCTTCTTCTCACCTTTGGTTGTGCCTGTTATCCATACCTCCGTCCTTATAGTCGCCATAAGAGCAACTCCACAAGAGTCATTCAAAACTTACCAAATGTCATTTTACAACCTCGAACAGCCAAGCCAAGACTTAACAATAAGTTTTTGCTCCAATGGTATGTGCCAAATGAGCGCCATTTTAATAATTCAACGTTTATTAAAAATATAATTAAATCCTGCTAAATATGGGGATGAATATAGTTTGCTGAGAGGAACAAGAATACCAACCGCTATTTTACAACCTCTCCATTCTCTTTCCAAAGTTACCAAATATAAGCACTTTAAAACCCCTGACATGACATTTCTATTACCTCTCAATGCCACCTCCATCGAGTCTAACTTTTTTATCACTGAGTGCCATTATTTAACGACATGTGATTTCAAGACTCCCGATAACAACTCCCCGCGAGCTGCTCTAAGCTCATTTTCTGACCACTATGCATTTTTCTTGGCTATAGCCCTTATCACAAAGGTTACAAATGCCTCCATTCCTCCGGACGTGTTTACATTGCCAGATCTTTTACCTTTGATGAGACACAATTTGCCTATCCACTACTTTTTCCTATTTCTTCCACTTCCCCAAGTTCTCCCTCTACTCCACCTATTTTGCATCCTCTTCCTTCCCTTCTCCTTCACAACCCCTTTCACCACAAGCACCATTGGTCTCCACAACTAACCCTTCCCCCAATCCTGTTTTCTCCCCTAAGGCTTCCTCTTCACCTTCCATGCTTCACCCCAGCCCTTCTCTCCCATTTATTCAGGTCCATTTCTCCCCCTTTCCCCATCACCCACTCCCCCTCTTTCCTTTGCTCCTCATTGCTCTCATTGCTCTCATCATCCCATGCAAACGAGGGCTAAGTCCGGCATTGTCAAACCTCAAGCTTACATCTCTTCTTCTCCCTCTTCTTCTCTTGAGCCAACCTTTGTCTCCACTGTTCTTTC
Source organism: Tetrastigma voinierianum (assembly GCA_016808115.1). Taxonomy (NCBI): domain Eukaryota; kingdom Viridiplantae; phylum Streptophyta; class Magnoliopsida; order Vitales; family Vitaceae; genus Tetrastigma; species Tetrastigma voinierianum. The sequence continues at coordinate 36,014 of JAEQBH010006297.1, read as the reverse complement.
TAACTCTCGCTGGAAATCTATCATGGACCAGGAATTTTCAGCCCTGCTCGGCAATCACGCATGGGAGCTTGTTCCTCCTACTCCAAATCAGATTGTTATCAACAACAAGGGGATTTTTCGTGTCAAGTATAATGTTAATGGCTCCTTAGATTGCTATAAGGCTCGTTTGGTAGCCAAGGGATTTCAACAGGTTCCAAGCATTGACTACTTCGATACCTTCTCTAGTGGTTAAACCTCTACTATTCGATCATTTTCACCTTTGTTGTTACTAACAACTGGCCCATTCAGCATATTGATATCAATAACGCCTTTTTGAATGGTGATCTCCATGAAACTGTCTTCATGGCACAACCAGAAGGCTATGTTGATGCTTCCAAGCCTAACCTTGTTTTTCGGTTGCATAAGGCATTATATGGTCTCAAATATGCTCCTAGAGCTTGGTTTGAGCGTCTCAAAACTACTCTCCTTCAATGGGGTTTCCGCTCCTCGCACTCTGACTCTTCTTTATTTTTTTCTTCATCGAAATGGTAATCCACTGTTTCTCTTGGTTTACGTGGATCATATCTTAATCACTGGAGGGGATTCCTCTGCTATCACTTCCCTTGTTAACGATCTCAATCTCACTTTTGCTCTCAAGGACCTTAGCCTTGTTCGATACTTCCTTGGTTTTGAAGTTTCAGGCACTCCTTCTAGCCTTCATCTCAGTCAAACGAAGTATGCATCTGATCTCCTTTCTCGCACCAACCTAACCGATGCCAAACCCAGCCCTCTACCCTCTAAATGTCCCTGGTCATAAACTATATCTTTCTTTATAGCCTTCCTTTGACCATCCCTCTCTACCACAAAGACTATGGGGGACATTACAATATCTTACTCACACGTCCTGACATTGCTTATACAAATAAGGTTTCATAAATTTCTTCACGCAAATCACCGAGATGCTCATTAGGCAGCTTGTAAACGACTTCTTCGTTACATCAAGGGCACCATTCATTATGGCCTTTTCTTTCATCCAGCCAAAGTTTTCAATCTTGAGGGCTACTTCGATGCTGATTGGGCTACTAGTATTGATGATCATAAATCTATGTCTGGTGTGTGCATTTTCTTAGGTGAAAACTTGATTAGTTAGAGCTCCAACAACCAATCAGCTGTGGCTCGATCCAATACCGAGTCTGAATACCATGCCTTGGCATCAACAGCTTCTGAATTGCAATGGATCCACCAACTTCTAAATGAGTTTGGTATCCGTCTTCAGACCTCTCCTCCACTCTTGTGTGACAATATGGGGGCTCAAGCCCTAGCATCTAATCCTGTGCATCATGCACGCACGAAGCACATTGAAATTGATGTTCATTTTGTCTGTGATCTTATATCCTCGCACAAGCTCCAGGTTCACCATGTGCCCACCCGTGATTAGCTTGCTGATTTGTTCACTAAACCATTATCAGTTGATCGTCTTCACTTCCTTGCTCACAAGCTATGCCTCGGTCCCTCGTTCAGCTTGCAGGGGCATGTTGAGAAGCTTCCAGCTACTACCAAAGTGCACGCTACACCTGAGCAAAAGCAAATCCATACCCTTCCAACTAACTCAGTCTCGGCCACTTGGTGTCACACATTACATGCTGAGAGTCCTTTCTCCATAATTCCATAACTTCCATCACATGTATATAACCCCTTCTCTTGTCTTCTTTGTTCTATAGTAACAGATTTTATGTTCTCTTCTATCAATAAACATGATGTTCATTCTCTACCATGAACTCTAACAGATCGGTTGTGAATCCTCTTTTCGCTCCCTCATAATTTGTCATGGTGGACCAATAAATCATAATTTTCATTAAATCATATCATTAAGTGTTATTTAATAAACTTATCACTTTTTTGTATTTATGCATTTATATTTTTTTTTCTTTCACTCAAATTAAGTTTCAAATAAATTTGAGTTGAATTTAATTATCCCCACAACCTCTCAAACATGTTATGTAGTTATAATATATTGACTGATATAATGATATGATTTGTAAGTTCTGCTGTCTATTATTTGAGAGTTGTCTTAAAAATTATTAGAGCATCTCCAACAAGGCTATCTAAAATAGCTACTCAAAATATATTAAAATATTGTATTATCTATTTTAACTAACCACTTTCAAAGTCACTCCAACAACGCTATCTATTTTAGCTATCCACTTCAACTAACTTTAACTAATTTTCAATAATAAAATCTAAAATACTATATAGTATGCCATGTCATCATCATATTGAAAATGTTTAGAGAGTCCAAGCAAATATATACTGAACTAGCCTTAACTACTTCAATTTATTAATACTCAACATCAGGATAGAGACAAAGAAATTCATTCCAAAATCCAAGCATATAGTTGCTGAGCATCAAATGAATACATGGAAATTCATTTTGTGGCACTACTTAAGCAAATGTTATTACAAGATTTGGTATCATGATTACTACTATCTAAATTTGTTTGTCTATTAATAAAAATGACATCTTCTTCCTAATATTTCCATTTGGCGGCGTTTGATAATATTCAACTGGTAACCGAGGCATGCAACTCGTATCCATCACATTATTCGACTTCCTCTTTCATAATATCCCATTTTCATTTTTCTTTCTCTTGTAGTAGACGCTTTGCTCCTCGTGATAGTAGACGTTTGTTGTTCTTGAAGATAAACATTTTTCCATCATTTCAAATTTCTTCTCATTCGCTTAATTTTTCTCTTCCCGTATAATCGCTTAACAGACAATGAGTTCAACATTTTTTGCATCACCTCCCTTCTTTGCTCTTGGATTTCGGAGTCGCGCTTTCTCAGCTTTCCTGCCCGATGGTTTGTCTAAGGATCCATGGGACCCATCGTCATCTCCTAAATCTATGGACTCCGGTGTAGAAGGCACGAAGCTGCCAGGAGTAGCATTATGTTTTGATTTTTGTTTCTTTGCTTGAGAATCCTCCATCCATTTTGGTTGATACCTTAACTCATTCCAACAATGTTCAAACGGAAAAGAAGATTTATAGAGTTCCTTGTACAAGTTCTTGGCATCACGAATCTGGAAAATTTCATAACAAAACTCATAAGCATGTCATTAAGATAAACTATTTTGTAAGAAAATATTAACTCAAACCTTGTCTTTCTCTCACAAACCACTTTGATTAAGTCTTTTCTATCTCGTGCAAAGCACGACAAAATTTTGTCAGGCTTAGCCGAATTGCCAATTAACGATTCATCAAAGAATTTTGATTCGATAAATAGGGTTAGATGACTTAGGGTCTCGTATTCGTAGCAACCCGCGAAAACCTTGCCAATATGTCTTAGATTTTGTTCATTTCCTTGCACAAAGATCCAAACTAATATTGCCACGCCGAGATTATCATAATGTCTTCCTCCTCGATGTAAAATCGCCACCCTCGTTGTTTTCGTGGAGTCTACTCGAGAGATATTGGTGAAGATTGATCTATAACCTCATCATTTAAATGGTCTTATCATGCATGAGATTGGTGAAGTACGACTCATGATGGAATGGATCTATGAGATGGGCAAATATATTTTGTAAAATATGTATATGATGCCTATACTGTGAAAAACAATCGACCACAAAGATCGTAAGTACATACTATAATGTTCAAGGAATTCAAGAAAGTTCTAATATACAGGACAACCCGCAAACCGAATAGAAAAATAAACTGAAAGAAATTTCAATGACCCACCTCTTAATTAGTTCAAGAAAGCGAGTTTCCCACAAGAAAATTAGGAGCTTCATTTGTGGAATACATACAAAAAAAATTATGAGTTTGAAGATTCAAGCAACAATTGATATTAAGACTTGCGAAAAATTTGAATACTTCCTTAAAAATGAATGTTAAGAAGTCAACTAATGAATTACAAGCTCATAAGCAAAAACAGAGGTATGAAAAGTACAGGTGTAATATGGATATGCAACAACTTTCATACACTTTGTACTATTATTTTTTAGTATCAGGATGTAAATCTCATAGATTGTCGATAATTGGTACCTATAGTTTAACCTAAAAATGACCTGACACATTCCCTTTGTTAATTTTTATTGTTGTGCCACATTGTCAAAATACTGGGAAATGCTAGTAGTAATAAATCAGCCACTAATCACTCAGATCAAGAGAACAATGCAAAATTCCTTCCCCAATTCCAACAATAAACTGGTCATCATTCCTAATTTAAGAAACCCTACTCCCTAAGAGTTGCATCAGCAAATCTGCTACTCCTACATTTGACAAAAAAAGCAAACATAAGGGCCTTGCCATGAATTGATGCCAAATTCTTGAGACCCGCCTCACAATGAACCAGACAAGTCGCTCCCAACTGAATCCAATGACAAAATCAAACAAACAACCCCATGTTTCAACACCAATGTCATAAACAAGCCCCTACTTTATTCGATTTTCAAAACCTATGTGCATTTTCTTGAATTCAAGCACCCTTCATGCTTTCAAGAACTAAAATCAATTCAACAATTTTTCTGCCAGCCTCTTAAATCAATAAAAATATCTTCAAAATTCAATCACAACCGTGCATGATAAATCCAAAAGCTCATCGAAGGATTTTTTATTTCAAACAAATCAAGCTGAGAATAACATTCATACACTAAAAAGCACAAACATTTTAGTATTTCAAACACAAAAAACTCATCAAGGAGAACACCATTTGATACTCACATAGCTACATATACCCTGCATTTCTACACAACAAAGCAAGACCCGATTCCCGTGAACTCCATTTTCATATCACAAAATCATTGTTTGGTATTCCAAACACTAAACAAAAACAAGACCCGTAACTCAAAACACTCATTTTAAACCACAAACAAAAAACAAACACACACACACAATTTGTTCAAAAACACGAACAAAGCAATACCTGGGCCCCAAAGACACCATCTCCCACCATCAAACAAACACACTACTCCCTTCCCAAACACGTAACTAAACAAGACCGACTTCCTAAAGGCGCCCAAACTGAAACAACATGCAACCACATGTACGCAGAGAAAAGGAGAGGTATACCATCCGCCTCGATGAACAAGCACTGCTTTTCCAGAAACATCTCCAAAGCAAGATGAAAAGGAGAGAAATGAAGGGGATTGCGTGAATTAGATTAGAAAATCTGTATCGACGCCCAACTCGGCATAGGATGTCAAGTGAGGGTCACTCTTTTTTTTTTTTTTTTTTAAAACTTATAACCTTACACTCACATATTCATATAATGTTAAACAATTAACTTCAGATACATTCCTCAGAGTACGGACAGGAAAATATAATTACAAGCTCCAAATATGGAAATGTCTCAACATCTACAATACATTTTTACATTGGTTACAAAATTTCATATACAAAATAGACCTAAAGGTCTTCCAATGTGGCACCTATCACTGCGGTGGCCTGACCCGCGATGTGGGCTGTCCCTGTCTCCGGTTTCCTTCACCTATACCTGGATTAACACCCGTGCTAAGCTTTACGCTTTAGTGGAATTAATACACATGGATGACCTCTCATTAAGGCCCCACTCACACTTCTATACAAACATATAAACACATATTACTTATTGCATTCATTTCTCATATATATACTTTTCATAACTGGGGCCATTTCTTATCATCTTCCGTATATTTTCATGTAATTCAGACTTTTACTTGTTCTTGTAATCAGATACTATCATCACATAGCAAAGTTATGCTTCTCATATTCTCTTCATATATTCTCTACATTTCTTTGCATATACCCGTCATTTCCTTTTATGTTTCATGTCCGTGATAAAACCTTGGGCTGATACAGGAAACTAAGTAACTATGAGGGTCTAAGGCGTTATATTCACCGTATGAAATGCTGGTCCATGAGGGGCCGAGGCGCCTGAATATATTATAATTCGGAAGCAGATCATCACCGTCCCGAGACAAAGGACCTATTCCACGAGGGCCTGTAGGCGCCGGTGGGAGACTTTCTGGGGCCACCGATCCAAACGGATCTATGTCATCACCCAAACAACCCCTACTTCCGAATATAACCGATATGTCAGGTGATAATTTATTCTAATAGGCATGCCCATCTATCCCTCTACCAGTTCTAGTTACAATCACCGTGTATTTTATGCTCAAGATATATCTCACATTCCCAATAAATTACTGGCTATCTCTAGAATCATATGTGGGATATATAAATACAATCATTTATTCATATCTTTTCATTTTTCATATCTCATTACATGCATAAATAACTATGCTTACCATGTATTCTTTATGAGTTTATTATGAATCAATAGGCATTCCATACAAATAACTAGTGCTACCTATAATCGCCCTACTGTTTTCCGTGTTATCTGAACCAATATGAGTTCCAATCTTTATCAAGCTTGTCTATTGGATGGATTCCACTCAATGGGCTTTCCATAGAGTCCAAGAAATACCCAAATCGAGTCAAAACGAAGGAGTTATGACCTTTCTCGAAGCTTCGGGCGGCCACGCTGCTAGGGCCAGCTGGATGAGCTGAGCTGTCATGGACGAGCCTCGCTCTAACACCCTGGCCTGACATCTACTATCCTCCTCGTGCATATGAATGTATTCTTGACTCAAATGAAGCTTCCATAGAGTCCAAGAACACCCAAACTGAGTTCAAACGAAGGGAGCTATGACCTTCCGGTTGGAGTCAGCGCGCACAACCTTGATGAGCCGACGAAATGCGGCCGGGCTGACCAGCACCGCTTCACGCACCGCGCTTTGACGAGTACCGCTTGACGGTCACGCTTGACGAAGCACCGCTTGACGAGTACCGCTTGACGAAAATGCTTGACAGCATTGTTTAACGAGCACCGCTTTGACGTGCATCGCTTGACGAAAGTAATACCGCTTTGACGAGTACCGCTTGATCCAGCAATCGCTTCGATCGTGCACGCTTGACAGTACCGCTTGGACGAGCACCGCTTCGACGGACACGCTTTGACAGCATCAAGCTACCAGCATCGCTTGACGAAAATTTCGTTTGACGAGTACCGCTGACGAGCATTGTTTGACGAAATCGCTTGACGAGTTACCACCGCTTGACGGCAGCATCGCTTTGGACGGTGCCATAATGCTTGGACGAAAGATCAAGCTGACGAAGATCGCTTTGACGAGTAATCGCTTTTGACGAAGATCGCTTCGACGAAAGATCGCTGACACCACTCATCCATTTGATCAAGCTCGCAAAGTAAAAAGACCATAACTTGGTCTACAGGAGTCCGAATTGAGAAATTCAAAAGCCTAACATCAAGTTCATTGATGTGGCTACAATTTCACAGAAGGACTTACTGCCAAATTCTCCTTATTTCTGGCCCAAAAATCCGTTCTAAGATCCGGCTACTGCATATGGTCGACAATAGGGCATTTTCTGGGTTCAATCAGTAGTCTGCACTCTTCTCAAACACATATTTAGGAGCCTTAAAGCTCTTCTCAACTCAACCCTACACGAAATGAGTTTAGGAGTTCCCAAACCCAAACCATACACAAGATAGAGGGTTCTAAACCATGTATCTAAACTTTCTAGTCCAAAACTAGACTTCCATACTCCCATAGTTTCCATACAAAACTGTACTCAAATTCCATACAACCCAAGACGCGTGTATTCATACAATATTCACAGTTCCATACACACCTAGTTTACATACACATATTCATGGTCCTTATTACTTTTCTATACCAAATCATAGTTCCATACTTTTCTATACTAAATCAATATAGTTCCATACACACTCTAGTTTTACATACACATATTCATGGTTCCATACTTTTCTATACCAAATCATAGTTCCATACTTTTCTATACCAAATCATAGTTCCATACCTGTGAATCTTCTTCTTCTTCTTCTTCTTCTTCTTCTTCTTCCTTTCTTTTCTCTTCTCTCTTATCCGTATTTGCTCTCCCTTTCCTAATTAAAATAAGATATTTCTTTGGCCTTATCCTTATTCGATCTTATCCCTATTTGATCTTATCCCATTTGGCTTCACTTTCCAAGGTAGTTAAACTTCCTCCCTTCTTCAAGCCACTTGTCCCTCCTCAATTTTCTTCCTTATTTTATTCTAATATCTTTCTGGTCGTCATTTCCTTATTTAATCTATGCTTGTGGTCCCTACTTTGGCATTTGAACTTATTATATTATGACCCTTGGGTCATGAATTGGTATCAGTAATTTACCTTTAATTGTTGTATTAATTCCAAGTTATTGTTTATTTTATTCCTGATAACATATTTATTTATTATACCCAAACATGTTAGTGTAAAATTGTTAGGTATAATTTAAAGTGCTATAATGTAAAATGGAAGAAAATTAGTTTTGGAGAAGAAAGTGAAAATGTGAGGAAGAAATGGGAGGTGGTGGAACTGAGAGACAAAGGAGGGAAAGAGTTGGCGAATGTAGAAGGAAATGGAATGGGAGGGAGGGAGGAGGGAGAACACCGATGAAAATCAAGAAGGGAGGCTCAGCGAGGAGATGGCCTGCTAGATGTGGCGATGTGAGAAGCTATCTCCAAAATTACTTTTCAAGGTGAGGGATTTATTTGAGCTTTGAGATGCTCTATCGAACTTTCTTTTTAAATGTAAGTCATTTAACATCAACTAAGCGCCTGGGCTTTATTGAAATAATTTGTCATTATAAAATGAAAACTTTATTATCACTCTGCTTCAGTTAGTGTGGATTTTCTATATTCAATAAAGTTCTTATTATACTAATAATACTCATTAAAATTAAAATTTTGGTTATTAATAGAAAATAAAACTTTTAGGCTATTTTTTATTATTAGAAATTTTGAAAAAAAAAAAGAAAATTAAAAAAGGAAAATAGCTAGAAGCGAAGAAAAAAAAATTAAAAGTAAAAATATAGGTTTAAATCAACAATTATTTTGATATAGTTTCGACTTCTTTTATTTATTTAATTTTTAAATATGTACGCACTTTTATATTTTTTTGTTCTCTTTCTATTTCAATTTTAAAAAATTATTTAAATACAACTCTTAATGAATATTCTTTCTCCAAATAAATACGTTGATGGTACAAACTCCTCCTCTTTGTTGTGATAAAGTAATTAGTCATACTATATGCTTTATTAGAATCAATTTTCAGATGATAATAAAGCTATTATATTGCAAGAAGATTTTCATTTTCTTACCCAATAATAATAATAAATAGAAATTGTGATTGAAATATATTTCTACAAATAAATATTGGAGGAAACTAAAAGTTTAAAATTTAGGTTGATAAAGGAAAAAGTTAAAGAATTCGGTCTTTTTAGTTTAATCTGAAAGCTTAATTGCTAGTAACATCAAATTATTGTCAAATTTTGGTCCGGGTGGAAAGTGATGTCTTTGTTTTAATTTGCAGTGATTATTCTTACTTTAGAAATATTTTTTTATCAAAACACCTGTCATCCAGTCCTGAGTTATTCTTAAAAGGGTTTCTGCTAGGCATGTTAAACCTTGAGATACTTCTCTATGGCCCTTACTTCCTTACTATCTTGAGATACATGTACTATCTTTTGAAAGTACATGTTAAACCTGCATTTTATGTCAAAGGTTTTCAATTATGGCATAGCAAATTATTTGGAATCACCACAGTTGATGGATTGCTTTGTAAAAGAAGAATTTAAGAAAGTATCACCTATTGTAAACTATAAAAAAAATAAAAATAAAAATAAAATAAAAAAAAAAAAAAACCTATCATCAGAAAAATGTCAAAAAAAAATATCTGTAATGGAAAATAACATCAATTCTCACTTGATCCCAAAGATATGCAAAAAAATTATGAAAGTTATGTAAAGAATCAATTAGCAAGTTCTTACTTTATTTGATACATACAATCACAACATCAATTCTTCATCCGTTATCTTACAGTTTCTATAATTTTATGTCGAATATGATGTTGATATTAATGAAAAAAATAAAAAATAAAAACCAAATCCCCATACGCACTACAACAAAATTTAAAGTTTATGACGCTCCATTTCATGACGTTTTAAAAACGATGTCATTGTTCAAGTATAATTAAATGTACAATGATGCTTAATTTGAAATGTCATTATCTTGTATAATTTTTATATTTTTATGACGCTTATTAGAAGTATCATACTAGAAAGTGTCTTGGAATAAGGCATAGACTAAACCTCTACTTTTTAAAACGTCATTGATATATATAAAACCATGACATTTTTCTAAAATGTCATCATCTATTATATTATATATTGCCTTATTTTCTTATTTAATGATATCTCAAACCCAACATTTCATATCCCATTTTGAGACCCGATAAACCCCTCAAGGTCTTCCATGGTGAGTATCGAGGGAGAAGATGTCACTTATCCTCTCAATCCAATATTCCTACTCCGCCCCTCACCTCTCAACCCTTCCCTTGGGAAGGTCCAGATCGCCCCTCCCAAGAACATCCTCAATATCTCAATCCCCAATTCTCAAATGCCTTCTTATTTTGAGTCCCAAGACTCCTGCCATCCGCCTGTGGCACCTCAATAAACTGTAAGCCCCACCTTCGCATACAAAGATAAGCAACATCATCACAAACTCCACACACGCCTACAATCACATCCCTTCCAGGTAGAGTTTCTCTGCAGCCTGCGCCGGCGTCACGCTCGAGCGCTAAAGAAATGTCTTTTGCTTTTTCCAATGTATTGGGTTAGTTTTGTTTATTTTGGTGTAAATTGTGTCAAAGGTTCAGATGGTTCACTTCATAAGCTGTGGTTGTATTTTTATAAGCCAGGCAAATTAACTCCGCTTTATATGGTTGTATTTTTGTAGGGTTTGTATGGTTCAATTTCATTGTTCTACAATTTTATGTTTTAGCTACTACACTAGTGGATGGAATATCAACAATGACCATTACTAGGTTGTAAGCTTTTTGAAATCCTTTGTTGGTTTTCCTTATTCGGGAGTTCTGCTTTATTTTTCCTTCTTTTGTTAGTAAAAAGGTTCTTACCCATTGAGCTATCTCGGGGTCTTGTAATTTTGGTAACGACTAGAAGTTTTCTATAATGAAAATATGTTTGCTTTCACTATAGACCACCAGCAGAAATGGCCAAATGAAAGAAGAAAAATGAGGGAAAATATTTCCCTAGATTTGGTATGAAAATGGAATAAAATAAAATATAATTTGGCTATGTTCAATTGCTTCAGGTAAAAGCTGTGAGGATTTGCTATGTCGTAATGCTCTTTAGTAGGTGACCTTTTAGTTTACATTTTCTCTTAGAATGGCAGGTGCAATTTCTTTCCAATAAATGAAGTTTTAATTTCTTGCCTCTAGTCATTTATCGAGGGTCTACATATCAAATCCAAGAGATGGTTCTCTTGAAGATGTGTTTGTATGTTTTTATCTAATAAAGATCAAGCAGTTAAGTTGAGCATTCTTATTTTTCTTTGTTCTAAAAGTTTTACAAGATTGCCCTCAGATAATCTGGTAAATTTCATTACAAAAGAAAATTAAAGCGATATCTTGTTCTAATACTGAAAGCATTGGGAAAAAAAGAAAGAAGAATGACTTTTTCCCCGATTCTCTATAGATTGAATTTGTCATCTAATTTTGGTGAGTGAAACTTGTCATCCAACAGCTTGCTCGGCATTTTGGAGGTTCTCTTTAGTGATTTTAGAAGCAAATTGTCCATGGATTGTTCTGAAGGAAGAAAAAGGATAAGCAAGGAAAATCGTTGAAAATGGTGTTCAAATATTATTTATCAAATTTTGAATTCCTTACATATTGCAATACACTGTTCCAAATGAAAATTTTCTTGATAAAGGTTTTGATTTTTTATTTAGAGACCGGTTTCATAATTTCTTCTCTTATGTTCTGAGAGAACTTGCCTCAAGCATTTCTTCAAAATTCTTAAGTATTGTGTGGATGTGTTTATTTATTCCGCTTGAATGTTCAATTCTACATATCCGTCAAGTTAAGGTATGTTCGAACATATGAACCTCGTTGCTTATAAAGTAGTTGTTATTTTATAAATTCTTTATGCTTATGGAAGTAGTTGTTATTTTATAAATTCTTTATGCTTTGAAAATATTGGCTTTTTGTTACCTTAGATTCATTAATAGCAACTAATTTTAGTCATCTCTCCAATAGGAATACTTGAATCCACCAATCGTTGAAGGGCTCTAGTGGACTATTATGGTGGTAAGGTAGTCTTGGCATGGGGTGCAGCTCTATGGTCACTAGCTACCTTTCTCACTCCAAGGGCTACGGAAACCTCAATTTGGGCTCTACTCAAGATGCGGACTTTGCTTGGAATTGCAGAAAACATGGCTCTTCCTTGCATAAACAACATGGTAGCAAGGTACTAATTACCAAAGTTGTAGAAAACTGTTGTTTGATGTCTAATAAATCCACAATTCTACGGCCAAATCATTGTCCTTGTGGCTCTTCTTGCAGCTAAAGATGTTGAAGACACTTTTGAAACTTTTCTTTAGACTTGTCAATAGAATGAGCTTAGGCTATTAATTTGTAATGGATGGATTTCAACTTACTAGTACATTAACATTTATGGTTTCTCCAATCCTCATGTCACAGGTTGGTATATTTGAATTATCTAGATTTCTATGGGTTTTGTTGTACTAGTACTGTCTACTTGAGTGTAATCTTTTTATAAGAAATCATAAATGCTTTTTTTTTATCAGTCTACCCATAAATGCTGTTTTTTTAATCATAGTCTACTCATCTTTTTATGAGCTAGTAGTGTTGATGAAGAAAGTAGAGCTTATTTTGTTCCCTGTTCCAAATCATTTTATTGGACAAAAGCATGTTTAAAATAATTTTTTGGAAATTAAAAATCCTAATATGGATTTGGATCTTACAATTTTTAAACTTTTTTAAGCAAGTAGAACATAAAGAACTGTTTCCCCCCTGTTTTTCTATATAAAGTGAGCTATTGTCCTTGAGCATATTATTCTTTTTATGCATCTATAGTTAGAATTATTCAAAGTTTTGATGGTTTAGTAACATGAATTGCTTACACATGCAGGTGAGCTGCCCATATACTAAAGCTATGAAAATTACCCTTCGCTTCCATTTTTTTTTCATTTCTTCTTTATATGCTAAATTAGGACATTTAAAGTTCAAATCTATGGGTTGATAATAATATTGAAGATTTTGTTGGTAATTCATGTAAAATTTCCATAATGCATTCATGTCATTAGGTATATCCTGAATCTAGCTTTTTTTTTCTTTTTTTTGTCTATAAGGTTGACAATAATAATCATTTTTTGTATTATTTAGATATGTAGGCTGCATACAATGCATATAGGGGCTACGAAAGCAGCTCTACCCACCCAAAAATACCCACATCAGTGTCACAAACTGCTTCTTAAGGTGCTTATCCTCCAACATATCCTGCCCAGGTACTGTTTAGCAGTGATTAATTAAGTTCTTCCATTTTATTATTCCATTTTAGACTTTGTTGTTAGGTTATTTGATAATCATATTAGTTTTATTTTGAGGCTTCTCAAGTTAAGTATTTTAGTGTTTTTCTTGGTAAAGTGCTATAGGAATTATGCTTGAATTTATTTAGAGGCCATATTTTAAGGCCTTTATTTGCTATTTGATGCCATGTATTTAATTCAAGTTATTTAGAAATCTCATCATCTTTTCTCTAATGTATTTAATTGTGAATGATGATTCATGAAATCATCAAACTTCATTTAAGTAATAAATGTAATTATTCATTGAATTAACTTTATTTCCACTATTGAACGTAAACAGTATACCCTGTTTGTGGTGGCTTTGATGGACTAAAGCACTCTCCCATGTAGTTAACTTTTCAATTACCTACTAATTAAAGAATATTTTGTATTCCTACTCATAGAATATATGAAAACTTGTTGGGAATAAATACAAATGTAATTTTGGATCTATTTATACATAGATAGTTTTTTTTTTTTATCCCTGTTAACTTTCATATGGTGTTTTTTCTTATCTATATGACTTTCATATTATTTGCAGATTTTCAATAACTATGAGATATTATATTATGATTTACTAATGAAATTAATGCAAATAATATTTTTAATGTAAGAAAGATGATGACACTTGTAATGAGCGTCAAGGTTATAACACAAGAAAATATCAAAAATTAATGACGCCATAAAGTGTCATAGTAAAGATGAGAGTTTCAATGTTTTGATTCATAGAAGATGATGCTTGTAAATAAGTGTCATTGTATTTAAAATATACTAAGTGTCGTGGGCTTCATACCATATACTCTTAAAAGCGGTCATTGTAATTCTTCCACATTAAACGTGTCATTAATTAACTTTTTCCTTGTAGTGACGAAACAAACATGAAATTCGATCTTACCATGCCTATAAAGTAGAAACGATTTTTATTTACTGTAGGTAACCTTTTTAAAACTAAAAGTCCATGTCATGTAATGGCTGTTTGATTTACACTCTAACTTAGCTCATGATAGAAAGCCATTCTTGTAGCCCAAGTAGTGTGTTGCCTTGAAAGTTTCTGTTTTCACTGTTGAATTTAATTTAGCCATTTACCCAATAATTAATTAACAAGCATACAGAAATCAGCCTCCAAATTCCAAAGAAACAAAACGGGATGTGTTCAAACAGCCCCCATAGTAATTATATTCAATTTTTAGAATAAACCCACAAGTTAGTTTTGACCTGAATCTTAAACTTTGTCAACCGGGTGAGGAAGAGTTTTGTTATTGATAATTTTAAGGTTGTGCATGGTTCCCAAAAATTATTAAGGAAACCAAAAAATACTAAAGAAAATGATTTTTTTATATTTGATTATCTAAAAAAAATTATTTAGAAACTATATATTTTTACATTAGTTAATCTTATATTGAGAGTTAAAATGTAATAAATTGGTTTAAAGTGATAAAATAAAAATAATATGTTAGATTCACTCATCTTTATTTTCCTTTTTTCTCATTTTCTCTCTATTTTCTTTCCTTTACATTTCCCCTTCAATTTTTTGGAATCAAACATGGCCTAAATAAATTATTAATAGATATTTTGCTAGTAGATATGTCTCTAATGTATTGACTTTGGAAAAATAGGAAGCGATTTTCTCAAAGATCTTGTCCATGCATATCAAACATAATGACAAAACTTTTTTAAAGATCTTGTCCATGCATATCAAACATGACATTATTATTTTTTGAGAGAGAGAATATTAATGACAAAACTTAATTATATGAGGCATTGAAATATTATTTGATTTTCTTGCTCTTATTTATGAAATTATAAAATCATAGAAATACGCATTTGATTAAAAGAGAAAAAATATTTTTTTATTTAAATGTTATTAAAAACATCCTTTTAACTTGTATTTTATTGTTCTTACTTATTTTTAAGAGTTCCTTAAAATTATTTTTGTAACATAGTTAACATTATTAAAAAAAAATTAGTTTAAACAAACTTTTATTCCAGAAACATCATAAAATAGTTTCAAAATCAATTTTCATAAATTGTTTGTTTTTACTTCAATTTTCATAAATTGTTTAGAAAATCGTTATCAAATAGATTTTAAGAATTTTGGAATAAAAGAATGAAACTCCTAAACTGTTTATAATAAAAATTATTTCTTTAATTTAATATCAAAATATAATTGCTATAATTAATGTCCCCATTAATTCATGAAACCCTATTAAATAATCAAATCAATTCTTTATAAAACTAAATTTTCTGTATCAAAACTCTTTATCATCTCATCATCAAAGTTGTGGAGAAAAAATTGAAATATTAAGTTTTTCCAGGGAATCATTAGAGTCATGACTCATAGAGTCATAATGCAAGTAATTACTTGCTTGGATGAATAATTTTTCACCTGGTAAAATTTTAGTGCATTTACTTTTAATGAAAAATGTTATAGGGCAATAAATATGAATACTTTAATAATTAATTATTTTCAAAATATTATATAAAAGTCAATGGCTTAAAATTATGATTAAAAAAACTAACTTTCCATCATATTTTTAAAGTGCTAGGAAAAATATTTATGTTTCAATGGATTTTCTAGTGGCATTCACCTAAACATACAAAAAGCATGGAAATTGGTTGTTGCACGGGCGCAAGGCAGAAATTATAGTATCTGACCAAACTGCGTTTCAAATCTAACCTCCTGCCTCAAAGACAAAGGATCTCCTAGTTCCTTTGACACCTCTAGTTTCTAAGTGAAAAATACCTTGAAAATTAAATTGCATACATCAATTGAAAGCTAAGAAAACTGAACTGATTTAGCTTCTTGAAAATGATAGATTTACGCCATGTAATTAGACTAAAAATCAAGTGCTAAAGCAAGAAAGCTTTTAAGTAATAAATGCTTGTAAAGAAAATACTTGTAAAACTAAGCTAAGAATCCGAAAAAGCATACCATGAACTTAGATAAAAATAAGAGAAATGTTGAAATGTCTGCACTCGCCTTTGAGTGGGTCCTTTGCCTCGACTGCCGAGTACTCATTTTATAGGACATTTCTGTGAATCGTTATTCAACCCACTTTCTCCAATAATCGCTCATGTCCCCACTAGAGCCTTGTTTTCCAAGCAATCTCTCACTCTCCAATAACTCCGCCACGATTCGCCATGTCATGATTTGGAGAAAAAAGTTCTCCATCTTCTACCTCGGCACAAAGCCTCAACACTCTTGTACGGCAAATTAACAAATTATTTAAAATTTTACAAATGTCCATGGACCTTTTCATGAAATAATTCCTTATAGGCTCGGGCTTCGAACTGCTAGCCCTATTTGGGCTTGATATATCCCTTTGGCCTATTCCACTACCAATTGGGCCAAAAATTTATTTTTAGTGTCAACAATAATTATCCCTCAGAGATACAATATGGGCCCATGGGCTATGTTTCATGAAAGCTTTTTATATGTCAAAAGGCTTCCTTCCCTTTTCTCTCATCATTTTACCATGAGGCCCAAAGTGCAACTTACCCCGTTGAATGTGGATTATCAAAGGGGAAATGACCCAAAACACGAGCCTTGTTAGATAAGTTGAAAAGGTCTAAAGTAATACCTCAAGAAAAGCCTCTCGCCAATTTTTCTTTCAAACCTGTGACTTTTGATCTCTCTTCTCCTATACAACCGGTTCCTTCTACATCAGAAAACTCTTCTTTGGGATTTGAAAGGTTCATAGGAAGAAATCCCTTTGATTTATGTACTAACCCTTTCACATTCTTCTCTTCTCTCAACCTCATTCCAAGCTAAAAATCTCTACTATGGTTTCTGTTCTTCATCGCCATCACCGTCGGAACCAAGATCGAAGCTGGCATCTGATGAGTATCTTAAATACTCATTTTATTCCCATGTTTTGATTAGATTTTAATAGTTTTATAAGATAAATAAGTGTCATAATGCTCTCTTTTCTCAATTTTGTGATCAGGCCAACCATTGAGCGAAAACGAAAGAAAATCGAAGAAAAATCGACTACAAAGTCTTCAAGGCAATAAGAGAAACACATGATCCTTTTGCCTGCATGATGTCCTTCTATGATTCCCTCATTGGCATGGATAGATTCTAGACTCCGAGAAGATTCTAGACTGCATGATTCGAAGTCCGGATGAAGAAGTTACGACATCGAGAAGTGGAGAAGCAAAAGGAAGAGAAACCGGTCAACCGATTGCTCAAACGGTCAATCGATTTCTAAAAATCACCACGCTACAGCTAGAGAATCTCCACGGCTATAGCGTTGAGAATCTCTCCACACACTTTTAGCGTGAGAACACGCCATGCTGTGAGCGCCTCACGCCCCGCCAGTGGCTCCTCGGGCCTCACTCGCCCAGTGGCTCCCATCTTTTCTCCACTATCGAGCCAACCCATCACTGCTATACGTGATGTCGAGAGGGCCAATGAGTTTCAAAGCCTTATCTCCCCCCCGCTCTCTATTTTAAGTAATAAAAAGGGAAAATTAGGGCATTTGAAGCGGAGTTCAAGGGAGACTCTTCCGTCCAAAAAATAAAGTTTCTTGGTGGTGGAAACAATTCTAGAGAATAACAAAGCGCTGGGAAGTGAAGGCTCACCTAAGAAGGAGATAAAGGAGGAGAAGCACAAGCCACCTTTCATTTGTTTATTTTCTTTTTCCCTCTTTGATTTCCTCTCTTTTAATGGTTGTATTTTCCTTCTCCATGAACTGATCTCATTTTCTAGGGCTTTAGATGTAGATTGTGTTATTTCCGTAATACTTATTAATTTATAGCAATTAAATAATATTATAACTTATATTAATTGAAAGAAATTAAAATGAATAAAGTTATAACAAAAAAAAAATTAATATCATAAGCAAATGCAATAAATAAACCGAGCCAATGTAATTCAATTGCTTAGCCTTAAGGAATTTTATTCTCCTTGCATTCCAAGGTTACTAGAATAATTCCTCCCAGATAGAACTATTTAGAACCTTACCGGCAGGCACTTCAAACGCCAAATTTCGAACTGAAGAGCTTGAGTGAATCACACGACTATGAATTTGAGAGGAGAAAGGAAAACCCTCATTTCATTCACACTAATAAATATATATATATTATATATATATAATTCAACAACTTTTACATGAATGGAGAATGCCAAGTTTTGAAAACTATGCATAAAACTCGTGATTCACAACTAAGAATTGAAGAAGATCCGAATAAGTAGGTTTCCCTTCGAACTTTCCAGAAGGAATATATATCGAGTATACTTGCCAATTGGTAGAGGGATATCTTTGAACTGGTCGACTTTGGTGTATACTAAGACAATATAAGCTCACACAACTAACTCTTATCCGCTGCCCTCATTGTTGTGTTCGTTTTAGCCATGAACACCGCCTGGTCTCATGAGTGTTTAGAGAACTGGCCTTCTTTTATTCTCCTTGAAGCGGCTCACACTTCACACTCACATAGGTGATTCCTAAACGTGTATTCCATAAATACACCATTTGATCAATCTTATGTCAAACTTAGAAATCATTAAAAACCTTTCATTTGAAGTTTATCCTTATTTTTGAACATCGTCTTCATCACGAGAATGGATTTAATAAATTTGACAATGTTGACCATCAAACACAATCCCCTTTGTTTCTCTTCAACCTAGATCTTGATTCTGCCTACTAGTAGAGTTATCACATGATGATTTGTCCTAGGCCACAAATCCCACTCCCTCGATGATCTTCAACTAACTCTCTAGATAGTTCTTTGTTAATGGATCCGACACGCTATCTTTGATCTTACGTAATCAATTGAGATAACTCCACCAGAGATTAATTGGTTCATCAAAGTTAAGGTCTTCGTCGTATGTGACGAGATTTTCCATTGTACATAACACTTCAAATTCTTCCGATCACAATGTATGCCTATCTGAGTTAATACTGGGGGCTGCTACCGACATCTTAAGAAATCAAGCCATTCAGCCTTCTTCACCGCTTATCCAAAGCTACACTCAGCCCATCAGAGAACTGGCGATGCAAGCTTGCTTTCTGGGCGATTTCAAGACATCGGCTTCCCACCAACCGTAAACACATATCCACTAGTGGATTTGCTTGGAACTCCTGATCCAATTTGCATCACTATAACCTTCAATCATCGGCTGGATAATTTTTGTAATGCAAAGCAAAATTTTTGAGTATGTTTTAAATATCCCAAACACGCCTCATTGCCATCCAATGCGCTTTATCTACTACTCATCGACTAAGTTTACTTATCGTTACAAGCGATATCCGCCCGAGTACACCCATGTGTACATTGGGGAGCATCCTAAAACTTTAGCGTAATCCACTTGAGACTCACTTTCACCTTTGTTCTTTGCAAGAGCAAGGTTTAAGTCTATTGGCGTTTTTACTTTGAAATTCATACTTGAATCTGTCAAGTACTTGTCAATATATGAGACTGGTGATAGCGTTTAGACCTTGAGGGAGTTCCTGTAGGATTTTTATACCTAGAATAAAATCAGAACTCCTAAGTCTTCATATCAAAATGATTTGGATAGCATTCGTTTTAGTGGCATTTATGTCAATAATATTTTTGCTTATTATTAATACATGTCATTCACATATAAACAAACAATGACCTCATGATTAGGAGTATTTTATAGGTACACATTTATCGCACTCATTAATCTTGAATCCATCTGACAACATTACTTTGTCAAATTTTGCATGCCATTGTGCCTAGGGTGCTTCTTTAAGTCCATACAAAAGACTTAACAAGTCGACTGCACTTTATTTTCTTGTCCTGGGGACAATAAACCCTTCAGTTGTTCCATATAAATTTCTTCCCTCCACTCCTCCATTTAAAAAGGTCAAGTTTTCACATCCATTTGATGGATTTGAAGATCATACAATGCCAGCCAAAGCAATAACAATCAAATAGATGTAATTTTTTGTAATCGGTGAGTATGTATCAAAGTAGTCAAGACTTCTTTTTGTCTAAACCCTTTGACAACTGCCTGCCTTATACTCTGTCAATAGTACCATCATCTTTTCAATTTTTTTAAAAATCCATTTATATCCTAATGGCTTGCTTCTCGGAGGAAGATCAACCTACCTCCTATTTATGGTTATTCAATATGGATTCAACTTTGCTATTGACTGCTTCTTTCCAATATTGAGCTTCAAAAGACTTCATTGCTTCCTTAAAAGTCTAAGGCTCATTTTCTAACAGAAATGCTAGAAAATCTGGACCAAAAGATTTAGGTGCCATTTGACGTTTACTACGTCGTGGTTCCTCAATATTAGGCACATTTTCCTATAATTTCCTCGAGGCTCTTGGAACTTTCACCAAGTGTTTTGCCTTCATTCTTATACGGGAAAATGTCTTCAAAGAATTCAGCATTGTCTGATTCTATTATTGTATTAGAATGAATATTGGGAATTTCTGATTTATAAACCAGAAAACGATATGCTTTACTATTGTTAGCATATCCACAAAAATACAATCTATTGTTTTCGGGTCCTATTTTAACCTCACAAGCCGGTTTAGAACTTGTACTTGCTAGACACCCCCACACTTTGAAGTAATTCAAGTTTGGTTTTCTACTCCTTTCCATTTTTCATATGGAATGATTTGTGTCTTAATGTAGGGTACTCTATTGAGTATCTGTGTAGCTGTAAGGACAACTTCCCCCCACAAGTTCTGAGGTAAACCATAACTTAGTAGCAAAGCATTCATCATTTCCTTTCACGTTCGACTTCCTTTCAGCAACTCCATTCTGTTGTGGTGTATACGGAGTTGTCATTTGATGAATAATTCCATTTTCTAGACATATTTCTTGAAATGGAAATTCATATTCTCCACCTCTATCACTTCTGATCATTTTAATCTTTTTATTAAGTTGATTTTCAACTTCAACTTTATATTGTTTGAATGCATCAATTGCCTCATCTTTGCTATTGGCAATATACATAACAATATCTAGTGCAATCATTAATAAAAGTTATGAAATACTTTTTCCCATTGCGAGATGGTATTGACTTCATATCACAAATGTCCGTATGAATCAAGTCCAAAGGTTCAGAATTCCTTTCAACTAAATTATAGGGATGTTTTGCAAATTTTGATTCAACACATACTTGACATTTAGATTTATTACATTCAAACTTTGGCAATATTTCCATGTTTATCATTTTCCTCAGAAGATTTGTACTAAATGTCCCAAACGTGCATGTGCCATAAATTATCTCGACTCAAGTAACAAAGGTAAGAATCATTATTCTTATTATTATTGATTGCTCATTACATTGAGCTTGAAAAGGCCAACGCTAAGATAACCCCTTTCCAACATACATATCATTTTTTACTTATTACAACTTTATCATAAACAAATACAACCTAAACTGCTTCAATTATGATGTCGAGACCAAATCTACGATTCAGCATGGAGTGACATTCTTTAGCTGTCGAGTTTCGTCTTCGATGTCATTTTTAGGAGAATATTTCAGCTCTTCTATCTTGAAGTTGAAGCATTTCATATGCGCCTTCTTCCTCAGGTCCAGCCAAAGCATAGGAAGAAAACATCCCTTTGATAGCACAAACATGGCGTAGCAAAGATAAATAATCCACCATTCCTTTCTTGGTTTCCTACCAAGTTGCACTCAGAAAGAAAAGCACACAAATCTTCAATATCCATATCATCGGTTTCGACAATATTGGCTTGACCTTTATTCTTATTTTTATTTTTAGGTGCACGGAATTCCAAGGACCTATGTCCTAATTTACCACAATTATAGCAACTTCCTTTGAATTTTTTATTGCTATTATCAGGGGTTCTTCGGGACCTCATAGTTCTTCTTTCTTTTCTTTTCGTATTAGAGCGCATTCAACTATATTTGCTCCTGATATGGATGATTGCCTAAGGCTTCTTTTTTCAGCATGCCTGTTGTCTTCTTCAATTTTTAATCGTACAATCGTGTCTTCAAGCGCCATCTCCTACGCTTGTGTTTCAAGTAATTTTAAAGTCCTTCCATGCAGAGGTAACTTTTCTATAAATGCAGCTACTTGAACGCTTCATTAATAATCATTCCTTCAAGTAAGAAGATCGTGAATTATTACTTGAAGTTCTTAGATTTTAAGGCCACAACAAATTTTGGTATCAACCATATTATTTATAATCAAGAAATTCGCTACCACAAATTTTTAAACCAAATGGGCTTCACTTTATATTTTTCTCAAGTGCTTCCCATAATTCTTTTTGAAGTATTATTGTTGTAGACATTATATAGAATATCATCTAACCCGCTCAAAATATAATTCCCGCAAAGGAAGTCGGAATGTTTCCAAGCCCACCTACAAGAAAACTCCATCTTTTTCACTTGTTCATTCTGCTCCCAACCCTTTCTTTCGATGAACTTTCAGACTTAGTAGTCGTTAGATAGAAGAACATCTTTGTTGCCATATTTTAAAGCTCCACAATCGAAAACTTGCTAGGTTTCCTCCTCCGTCGGTGCGTAGAGCGTGTGCAACTTGGTTCGAACAATGCTGTTCATTTCAGATCCCATTTCCTCGGGTGTGCCAACAAATACTTTATTAGTAAAAAATTACTAGTATCAACTTGGAGTAGAAAATCACAAAGATTTTAATCTCCTTAAGAAATTTACTGAGTAAAAAACCACAAAGGTTTTAATCTCAATAGGAGTAGAAAATCCGAAGATTTTAGTCTCCTAAATTTTGAGTAGAAAACCACGAAGGTTTTAATCTCGGTAGGAGTAGAAAAACTACAAAGATTTTAGTCTCCTAAATTTTGAGTAGAAACCACGAAGGTTTTAATCTCTCGTAGGGAGTAGAAAATCACAAAGATTTTAGTCTCAAACAAAATAATAATAATAGAACCGAAATTAAATAAATGAATAAATAATCCAAGTGAAAACCACAAAGGTTTTAGTCTTGGAAGAAATTAAAATAAGTATCGGAAATAATAATAAAGCCAAACAAATAAAATTCTCAAGATTGTTATTTTCCGTAATACTTATTAAGTAATTAAATAATATTATAACTTATATTAAATTGGAAAGCAAATTAAAATGAATAAAGTTATAACAAAAAAAAATTAATATCATAAGCAATGCACAATAAACCGAGCCAATAGACCATCAAGTAAATTTTTAAGGAATTTTATTCCCTCTCGCACTCAAGGTTAATAGGTCAATTCCTCCCATGATAGAACGGTTTAGAACCCACCTGTAGCGTACTCAAACGCCAAATTTCGAACGCAAAGAGCGGAATGAATCAATAATCGACTAAAGAATTTGAGAGGAGAAAGGAAATGCAATGTCTCTGGCTTTTCAAATGCAATTCTAAAAAAAATTTTTGTAAATGTGGGGGGTATGAATCTCTATAGGAAATCCTCAAGGGTGCAACTTCTGGAAAGCTGCATGGTTCTGGGTGAGTTGACCAATGTGGGATAACAAACCCTCATTTCCATTCACACCAATAAATATATATATATATATATATATATATATATATATATATATATATATATATATATATATATATATAATTCCCAACATATTGTTTATGATTTATGTATTTGAACATTGATTTACTTTCTATTTGATATTTGTAACACATTTCTATTAAATTCCCTATTCTATTCTTCATTACATGTTAATGTTTGTACACCATTAGCTTGTTTGTGGTTCAATTCAAGATTTGAGAAATGAGAGTTGAATTAGACATGTGTAGGGCATCACATTTCACCATTGACAAGAGATTCTCATGGGTTTTGTGTGTGGTAATTTAGGCTTCTAGGGTTTATTGCTCTCTTAGGGCTTTGGGGTTGAGTAGAAATGAAAGATACCTAAGTCCTATGGGTAGAATGTGGATTATCAAGAGAGATTCACAAGTGCAAAAGTGAGGCTTACCATTAATAAGTGATTAGAATATCAATTGGGGGTGAATTGGACTAGAATGCATAAGGATTAACCAAATGAAATCTAAACCCTAGGCTTCTCCACTTTATTTCTTATCCTTGTATGTTAGCTTAGGATTTTAGTTTATTAGTTTTCCTTTTTATTCTCATATCTTCCACCATCCAAATAAAGCTAGGATTACCCAATTTCGGTGTTTAGTAACCTAATCCTCGTGGAACGATACTTATACTTTCATTATATTACTTGGGGCGACGCGTGAACTTGCACGCATAGGCGTACTATTTTACATAGCACAAATTCGCCTATCACCATCGCTCCTGTATTTAGCGTCGCTGAAGCCGACATCTCAGCTATTGTCGGAGCCGCCAAAACCCACCTCTACTGTCGAGCCAACAGCCGCCGCTCCCTCTTCCACCACAAGTTTTGATTTTTTCGGACCATCCCACACTGCTAGAACTCATATCTTACACTGGTGAGTAGATCCATCCCTTTTTTACAAAGTTATTTACAGTGAATGTTCCATAGTTATTTGCAATTAATGTTCCATAGGATTTCTAAAGGAATATTGAAATATTCATCCCCAATACATAGAAATCCAATAATCCAAAAGAGTATTCCCAGAATCTCCAAGAGCTAGGAAATTTTTCGTTTTTTAGAACTCCAAATCCATCGTTCTTCACTGAAAAAAAAATCAAGAAAAAGCTTTTTTTAGTTTTTCTTAGAACTTCGTTCCTCAACGAAAAAGTCTTTAAACATCAAGAAAAAAATCTTTTTTCGGTTTTTAGAACTTCAATTCCTTCTTTCTTCAACAAAAAAGTCTTTAAAAAATCAAGAAAGACCCTTTTTCGTTTTTTACAACTCCAAATCATTCGCTCTTCAATAAAAAAGTTTTTAAACATCAAGAAAAAATATTTTTTCGGATTTTAGAACTTCAAATCCTTCATTCTTCAATGAAAAAGTCTTTAGAAAATCAAGAAATATCATTTTTCGTTTTTTAGAACTCCAAATCCTTCGTTCTTCAACGAAAAAGTCTTTAAAAATCAAGAAATACCCTTTTTCAATTTTTAGAACTTCAAATCCTTTGTTCTTCAATAAAAAGTCTTTAAAAAAAAAAGAAATACCCTTTTTCGTTTTTTAGAACTCTAAATCCTTCATTCTTCAACGAAAAAGTCTTTAAAAAAATCAAGAAATAGTCTGGTTCTTATAGAAGCTTTTCTTCATTGTATGCAATTCTTGATCTCTCTCCCTTTATCTTTTTGCCACATCTACCAGCAGAAGCATCGCAAAGGTAACTCCTCAACCTTACCATTTGATGGACCTAAAGAACTTGTCATCATACCTTTAGGTAAGCTAAATAATCTTCAACATCTTACCTCTTTTAATTAGATGGATAATACAATCTTCTTTGATTCCCAAGTTGAGAACTCCATTGACATTTGCACATATGCACTATTGTATGTGCATGAACTAGTGGACCTATGTGGCACTAGGCCTACCTTTGGATGTGGGCTATCACTGAATATTTACATACGTGCACCACAACCATGACATTGCATTAGTAGACCAAGGTGGCACTAGACCTACCTCTAGATGTGTGTGTTTGACAAACACTTGCACAAGTGCACTTCTTGCATGTGGCTAAACTAGCTGAACCAAGGTGGCATTAGGCCTACCTTTGAATATTTGTTGACAATTTACTTTGAATAATTTTTAAATGATTGTTACTATTGGGACAGGTACACTTTTAAGGATGCTATATTCCCTCAGTTTGGTGACCATAAGGCCTACTTTATTTATTTATTGTGCTTGGGACGGGCTTGATAAAAACCAAAACTCCTCTTCCTGAACCGTGGCCAAAGGCCTACTTCACCTAACTCCCTTCAGCTCTTAAATCTCCTTCCATTGAGTCATAGTCATCAATCATCTCTTTAGGCCATAGTCATTACCATGGAATACTATGGTTGCAATCACACTGCAAAATGCCTCATTACGTGGTACCGCGGGTCACGATCTGGTCGCGACCACACCGCAAAATTATGAAAATGGGGCAGGTTGTGGTTGCGATGACGCCACGACGCGGCGTAGCTAAACGCCACAACGCGGAAGAAGCAACGCCGCAACATGCGTACAACGCTTCGACATGGAGAAGCAACGCCGCTGACAAGGAGAAGATGTCGCCACTACTCTTCCATTTGCTCCCAAGGGATAACCTATCTCTTGGTGCAATGATGTAACAAGTCCAATTCTTTAGAGAAATCTTACATTTGAATGTATAGTGGCTACAAAGCCCACTTTCCTTTACTCCAATTCAACATGAGGGCTTATTTCCTCAATCTTAGAGTGATTATGATACCCTATCATGAACTTGTCCAGGTGCTCTATTTGGGTAAATATGTGTACCTAGTGGCTTAGAGGCCTACCTTATTCACTCGGATATTTCCACTCCTATTTCCCCAATCTTGAGATGGTCAATAAGTCTTCCTTAGGGGATCGTGAGGGAATCTTGAAGTTGTTTGTGTTTTTGAGGTGAAGTGGCCAAATGACAACTTTACTGCCTCAAATCCTTTCTTTGAACTGATCTCATACCTACAGTGGTCAAGGGACTAACTTTAGGGAATTTAAGGTATAAGGTAGAAAAGCATGAATGTGAGAAAACCATTAACCAAAAGTCTATCCAACCAGTATATTTGTACCTATTTATCCAACACCCAAATAGTCATGGGACCTATTTATGAGATTTTTAGAAATCCGGAGAGGCAACAAGAACACCCTTGGAGAAATCAGTGTGCTGGTGAATGCAATGGACAAGAAGCCACTTTATCACTAGGTCATCCCATATTTCTCAAGTCCTAAAGTGGTCATGGAACCTATTTTTGGAAAATTGACGACACAACAAGCTCATTATTGGGGAAAAGCCTTTATTTAGGATCAATAGGGATCTCAAAGCGTACTTTAACCTTCTCATCAAAGATTAGTATCTACTTCCCCAGATTTAAAGTGGTCATGGGACCTACTTTATTTATTCATAAAACAATTGAGGGTATAACAATTATGACATTGAGGAATGCAAAAAAGGTTTGAGCAGTGAGTAACCAAAATAACCTACTTTATTACTCAAAGTAATTACTATGAATAGTTTCCCCAATTCCAAAATGGTCAATGGGACCTATTTTACTTGTTATTTCCTTATTCCCTACCTTAGTTTCAAGCAAGATCACATTTCCTCACATTGTGGGAAAGTATTTCTTGAGGTACTTCCCATTGATAAACCTTTTGTGTGGCTCCCCTTCAAGGCTTGATAGCTAGTAGGCATTTCCGGGCAATACTTGGTGAACTTTGAATGGTCCCTCCTAGTTAGGAGACCATTTCCTCAATTCTCTCTCTTTAGCACCGATCAAGTATCCTCTTTATGCTGCCATCCTTTTGACACTATTGGTAGCCCTTAGAATAATTGATGCAGTCACGTAGGATGGTTAGCCAAAAATAGTCATGTCTCCTAATCAACCACCGCATTTTTATCCCGACTTGATGGGCTCCACAAACCCCTTCATGAACTTGCTTCATCACTTCCATGTTGTCTAGGAAGGATAGGCATTTGAGCAGTAACCCATCAGGTCCCTTTCTATACAATTCCTCGCTTTCATCATTATTCGCTCTTAGTTTGTCGAGTCTTTATGCTTCCGAGGGTCAGCCTAATCCTTTAAGTGATGCCTAACCTCTCCAACATGGTAGAGAAATAATGTTTAAGGTATTTCACATTGATGAACCTCTAGTGCAACTCCTCTTGTAGATTTGACATTGAATGTGTTTTTGTCATTTCCATAGTAGGTCTTTCAAGTATCACCTTTTGGAGCTTGCTTTCTTTAGAGGGTTCAATGGTAATCCTCTAGAATGCATCCCCATCTCGCATTGCTGTTTTTGTTTCACTTACTGCTTTCCTCCATTTCCATTTGAAGAAAGTTGGCAAAGTTAGAGAACTAGTAGAATAATTAAAGGAAAAAAAATTTGTACCTATCAGAATAGTTCTTAAATATGTTTCTTCGTTTGAACCGCAAATAGACTCAACATTCTTTGTAGCTTTTCCTCCATACTAGCTATGTCCCAGATTCAGCATCACTTTTTCTGGGTAAGATTCTCTACCTACTTTGACTTTCCCACCAGCATTTCTCCAAGAAGTTGTCTTTCCTCCATGGCTTTTTGTCTCTGGATTCTCCTTTTTTGAGTTCTGGTGAGCTTTTGAGGAAATTTTTTATGCTGCACCACATGCCATACTTGTACAAGTGAGATAGTTGGAGGAACTATAAACCTTTAGGGTATTTTCCTTCTTAAAGGGTTATCCATGCCCTTTTCCCTTAGAGAAACATGTCTATCTTTTGGAGAAACATTCTTTTTCTTAGAAAACTTCTTGTTCTTTGCCTCCTGTTTTGAGTTTTCAAATGAACGTATGGATAACCCAATTTTTCCCATTCCTCCGCCTTCGCACTCTTCCTACGCTGTCATTTTTATAAGTCAATTATTAAGCCAGTGAATCCATACCTTCTTACCCTAGCACTTTGAGAAAATCTCCCAAATTTCTTGCATTTCGCATAGCCCCGAATTAGCAGAGCGGCTATGTTGGATTGAAGTCAAGCAAGGGAAATCTGGATTCATCAATCATCATGGCTTCTTTTCCTCCAAGGGGCTTCACCATGACTTCCTTTTCTCTTTCTCTAGTGAACTTCATTGTGACTTCCTTTTCTCCAAAGAACTTCACCATGACTTCCTTTTCTCCAAGGAAATTCAACGTAACTCTTGTCGACTTCCGCTTCGATAACATTCATGAAAACTCTCAAGAATTAGTATTATGATTCTCGAGTTGTGATATTTACAAAGAGACTTTCCTCTCAAATTTCATCTTTGCTATGGAGCTAGTGATTCTGAGGAAAAGTGATGAACTTCTCCTTCAAAATGAATTCCTCAGTCTCTGCCACATCGGATGTATACTAAGCTCGTGCATTAGAGGCTTGTGACTTCATTCCTAGGTCAGGTGGTGGAGGTGGCTACAAAACAAGTTGGAGAATTTGTTGTCCCCTATTGTCATTCTCTTCTACAAGCGGCTGCATGATGCTCCTCAAGCCTCCATTAAAAGCCCCCTTCATATGCTTTAGGCTATGTAAGTGGATTAGTTTGAGCAAAAATCCTCTGGGCGGGTCAGGCTCGTGCTCTCATTAGGTCTTTCCCCTATTACGTTCTCTAGAGTACTTGATGAGTATACTTTATACTCATTTTATCCCTATGTTTTACTTATATTTTTAGTACTTTTATTATATGAATAAGTGATCTAATGCTCTAAATGTTCAATTTTGTGATTAGGTCGTCCATGAGCCAATATGGAGCAAAAACAAAGAGATAAAGCCCAAAAATCAGCAAACAACACATGCAGCAGCAACTACCGTGTTTTGATGTTTTCATCTGTACAATAATCCCCAATTGCTACAATATTGATATGGATAGATAGGAGACTTCTCAGGCTTTCCAAAGAGACCTTATTCACTCCATTTGGACCTCAAATGACAAAGTTATGACTCTTGGTAGTTGAAGGAAGAAGAGAAGAAAGTTTCAAAAGTGACCAGTTGAGAATTTTTGTAGATTCAGTATTCATAATAATTTCAAAGTAAGTTGTTCCCTGGCCATATCCACTCTGCTCCCAAGATCTTTCCAACCCAGACAAGAACACCCAAATCGGAGTTCGGACGACAAAGTTATGGCCTTACGAAGTTGAAGCAAAAACAGAGGACTGCAGCGAACTTCGCTGACGCGTTGGAGAAACCAACGCTCAGACGCCGTAAACAGCATCCCGACGTCGCGACGTTCGGGGTTGGTTTTTGGTGGATTTTTAGCCCATTTTGAGCCCATAATGGAGGGTTTTAAAGCTCAAACCCGAGAAATTGAAAAGGAGGAGGATTGGTGACAGATTTTGGAGCTTTTTGAAGGGGAGAAACCCTCTCTTAGGGTGAAAACACCCTAGGGCACACATCTTGAACGGGAAAAGCTTGAAGAAGAAGGAGATTGAAGAAAAGGAGATGACGCTTTCACTCAAAATCGTTTTTATTCTCATCCTCTTCTTTGTTTCTCTCTTTTACGCTTTTCTTTGACTTAGAGATGTTCTAGATTTATTTCTAGGTTTTTATATAGCCTCGCTTACTTTCGAATGGATTAATGATTAATTACGTTTCATTCATTATAGATTTGATTTATATCTCAACTTGCTCTATCTCTGTATTTTATTTACATGGTAGTGTTTGGCCAACATTGGCTTGTTTTTGTTGGGAATCTGAGATCGAGAGATGATGACCCCCAGGGATATGAATAGAGCAACACTCGTCGAATCTACGAACAGATATCCTTGCCCAAGTGTGGCATTAAGGGTTTAAACATTTAAGCCGCTTTCGAGTCCAAAAATGGTGCGTAGATGCAATACAATTCTACTTTAAGTAGATAGGCAAATATACCTTGAGAGAGAATATCTTGTAGGCACGATTTAACTCGTCAACGCAAATCAATTATAATATATTGAATGAATACTATATTTAGTTAAAATTCACGAGCGTGGCAGTGAAGGCAAACCCTAATTTTCATAATTTAATTGATTTAGCAAATAATATAGAATTATTTTTCCTTTTATTAATAGAAATATAAGTTTAAGTCCGTATAATATTATAAGACCACTCTTTAATAGTCAACGCACTTCTCCCCGTGATCGATATCCGTATTTCTAGGTACACTATATTACTTCGAGGCAACGATACACTCGGGCATACACAAAGGGCATACATTTTACATTATCACGCTTTCTACTCATCGTGCCGGGCGCTATCACCGAGAAGTTTTTGTGTTGATATCACAATAACAAGACTTAGATATTACTGATCAATCTTTATTTTTATTATTTTATTATTTTATTATTTTATTATTTTATTTAATTTTATTCTATTTTACATTAACGTTTGTGACTGGGTTCTATCGTTGTTTGCTCGCGGTGTTTTAGGAGGTTAATTTTTCGTGTATACGAAGACAAGGTCAAAGCAAACTAGTTCCTTTTGATCTCGAGCCAGAGAGAACCACAAATAGATTACAAAGAGGGCAAAGATAAGCATAAGTTTAAATCACAATGGATCCTATCATCGAGTTGACAAATGACTGCTCACTGCTGGGAAAGAAGAACTAAGAATACTGGCAATCGTCGATGAGCATCAAAGAAGAGTAACAAATCAATTGCGGTCAAGTGTGGCAACCATATGCATCAATGGGATTATGCTCGCACGGAGGTACCCCCATACTTGAGCAATCATAATTTCGATGGAGCCACCACCCAAACACCTCATGGAATATAAGCCATACCATTCCGCACACCCACAAGTCCAAAGATCAAGCCTAAGAAGCTAAGTGGATGAATTAAGAAGAGCTCAAGCTGAATCTACCATGGCACAAATCTGAATTTTTCAAGATCAATGGCTGAAATGGACCACTTCAAGTCGGGTTGCCTAGGTTTTGATCCAAATGAGATAAGTCAACCTCCATAGAGAATGACAGTTGTAGGCAAACAATGGCCTAATCTGAAAAGAGTTCATGCTGAATGCACAACATCTCAAGTTCAATTCATGGAATTGACAAGGGCTAATGTTCAAATTCAGCCTACACCATTTCAGAGCTTGAAAGAAGAGATGGCTCTAAAGGCCACTTCTTATACTCAACTTGGATTCGAGAAAGAACAACCTAAAGAAGAGGAGAGTATGAGTATAAAGAACTAAGGCAAAATATATGAAAGAACAAGAGAATAGTATTACGATGTCCTCAAGGACAACATGAGAGTTCACCATCTACTGGGGTGAATATAGAAGAAGAAAACTTCGAGATATAATGAAGAAATCACCTCAAAGGATACGAAGAACTTGAGAAGTTTCAAATAGTGGAGTAATGATGCACAATCTTTGAAACCTTAGTCAGGAAGGAAGATGAGCCAACTTCTCCGTAATCACATGAAAAACAAATTATGAAGCGGTATGACTATTCCAGATGACTTTTGGGTTCCAATGCATGAGGAAGTGAAAATGAGAATAAACCCCAACTTCCAAGGTGGATGAGCAAGATCATTCACTCAACAACGACCGAGAGGAATCATTGTAAAGAAAAAAATGAAAAAAATAGAAAATATAAAAAAATAATGATCTTAGAAGATTATGTGCTTAAATTGTTGATTGAGAACAATTATCGCCTTAGAAGCCGATGGAAGCCACTACAAAGATATCCGTGAGTCGGGTAGTCTAGCCGATGTATTTTCTGGGAGGCAACCCAAGTTCAAAAAAAAAAAAATTTCTTTTCCCTTTTCTTTTTTTTTAGTTACTTTTAAGTTTGTTTTTTTTAATAAATGTTCTTGCTTGATCTTATGTTTCTTAGTGTTGTTTTCTGCTTCGGAGTTCAAAGCTGGCTATGGAGGGTGGAGACCTTGAAAAGTGGAAGTCTATAGCATCTCGAGGTTCAAAGAACAAAATTGAACAAGGAAATCAGTTCCAACATCCTCCCTCATTTCATTCCATATATGCTTCCTATTTTCAAGCCTCCTCTCATTTGGAACTAAAGTCTAATCCCTCTTAACATCTTTGCCTCCAAAGCAAGCCATATTCATTGGAGCAACTTCCGGAGACTTGATCAACCTCAGGGGAGTACTCATTATCCATTCTTGCTTTTGTTTCACATTGAGGACAATGTTTAATTCAAGTTCAAAGTGAATTCAATTTATTTGTATTTTTTCAAAATCCAGCTTTTGTATCTCCTTACCTATTTTAGTTATTCCTTATTTGTTAGGTTGTTTGCATGAGTTTTTCTTTCTTTGTTTGTTTCATGTCTCATATGAGTAGTTTGATGCCTTGTTATTAGTAAGGTCATTTTGAACACAAACATTTGAAAAAGGCGTGGATTGGACCTTTAGGTTTTTAAATGATCTGGAATTGTGTCCTTGCTTGGTATGGGTGACTTAGCTACTACCTTATCAGGCTACAAGAAGCTATTTCAAGGAATCTATCACACACACACTTTTGGTCTCCTTGTATACCTCGGTCCTGACCTTGCTCGACCAACTAACCCTTAGGGATTCTAAATGCACCCAAGTGATGGACACCTAATCAAAAAAGAGGATTTACTATCGAGCCCCAACTAACAAAAAAAAAGAAAAGAAAAATGCAAAAACAAAAGAAAAGTGAAAAAGAAAGATAAAAAGAAAAAGAAAAGAAAAATGTCAAAAATAAGTATGTGAATAAGAATAAGTGGGATCATCCAATCAAAATCCCGGCACAGTCTGAGGGGCCTTTTAAAGCCTAATGCCCTAAGCCAATCGGCCGAGTCAAGGACTTCACCGCCCGATTCATGGACAAGATGGATCCTTCCCACAACTTAAGGCCTCTTTGAGTTTGCCAAGGTTCAGGTAGTTTGAAGGGGAATTTAATGTCTCTGGTGCCTTTACCAATCAGCGGGAGTCATCAACGGATCCCCGCCACAGAACACTCATCTAAAACTTCGCACTAGTTTTCTTTCATTTTTAGGTATTTAGGTAATTTTAGTATTTTTGGTATGAATAAAAAGGGTGTGGTACGTTCTTATCCTTTCTTAGTTAGCTTCTTCCAAATAGGCAAGTTTAGCTTAAGTTTGGGGGTACTAGGACCTAGCTATACATTGGAGATCATGCTATCACCTACACTTAGTTTCCTTGGGAAAGGTCATTGAGGACTTGGGGGGTTGATTTACTTTACTCACTATGCTTTGGTTCCTTAGAGAGTTTAAAATTGTAAGGATCCTAAACTTTGGTTGAAAATGCTAATATTGCTAACTTATGTTCATAGTGATTCTTCCACTTGGCATCATGTTATCATACTCATCTCATTGTTTGTTAGTCTATGTCATTTTCAATTTTTGTTTTCTTTAATGTAGCCTCAAGCCAAAGCAAGAATTTAAGTTTGGGGGTGTGATGATAATACTTTATACTCATTTTATCCCTATGTTTTACTTATATTTTTAGTATTTTTATTATATGAATAAGTAATATAATGCTCTAAATGTTCAATTTTGTGATTAGGTCATCCATGAGCCAATATGGAGCAAAAACAAAGAGATAAAGCCCAAAATCGCTGAACAACACACAAAAGAGCAACTACCGTGCTTTGATGTTTTAAGTTGTACAATGTCCCCAATTTCTACAATATTGATATGGATAGATAGAAGATTCTCAGTATTTCCAAAGAGACCTTATTCACTCCATTCGACCCTTCAAATGACAAAGTTATGACTCGTAGTCAAGAAGAAGAGAAGAAAGCTCAAAAGTGACCAGTTAGAGAATTTTGTAGATTCAGTATTTATAATAATTTATAAAGTGTTTTTCCTAGCCATATCTAGATTCTACACTTCAAGATCTTTCCAACGGTACCAAGAACACCCAAATCGGAGTTCGGATGACAAAGTTATGGCCTTACGAAGTTGAAGCAAAATGGATCGCAAAGAACGTCGCGACGTTGCGTAAACAGCATCCTGACGTGGATTGCTCCTAGGTTGGCTTTGGGTGATTTTTAGCCCATTTTGAGCCTATAATGGAGGTTTTAAATTTCAAACCCAGGAATCGAAAAGAGGAGAATTGGTGACATATTTTGGAGCTAAGGAGAAGCCCTCTTAGGGTGAAAAAACACTGCAGGCACACATCTTCAAGGGGAAAACTTGCATAGAAGGAGATTGAAGAAAAGGGAGATGACGTTTTCACCAAAATTGTTTATTCTCATTTTCTTTTCTTTGTTTCTCTCTTTTTGATGCTTTTGACTTCTAGAGATGTTCTAGATTTATTTCTAGGTTTTTGTTGTAGCCTTACTACCTTCGAATGGATTAATGGTTAATTACGTTTTCATTCATTATATGGATTGATTTTATCTCAACTTGATCTATCTTTGTATTTTATTTACATGGTAGTGTTTGGCCAACATTGGCGTGTTTTTGCCGAGTCTCGAGATCGAGAGATATTAATCCAGGATATGACAGAGCAACACTGTCAATCTACATCAGAGATATCCTTGTCAAGTGTGTGGCATTATGGCTTTAAACACTTACATTTCTTAGTCCAAGGTCGAGGAAGAGATGCAATACAATTCTACTCAAGTAGATAAGCAAATATATCTCGAGAGAGAATATCTTGTAGGCACGATCAACCCATCAACGTAAATCAAATAATATACTGAATGAATAATATATTTAGGTTAAAATTCATCGAGTGTGGCAAGTGAAGCCAAAACCCTAGTTTTCTATAGTAATTAATTGATTTAGCAAATAATATAGGATAAGTTTTCCTTTTATTAATGTAAATGCAGTTTAAGTCCGTATAATATTATAAGACCACTTCAATAGTCAACGACTTCTCTCCCCCGTGGTTCGAGCATCCGTACTTAGGTACACTATATTACTCGAGGCGACGCGCATCTCTTTCGCATAGCGCATACATTTTAGCACATCACGCTTCGCCCATCGCACTACCCTCTCTCCTATGGGGGGAAAGATATCTAACCTATGCCTACATAGGTGAGTGATAAAATTCACTAGCTTCTCGTAGGTTCTCATTATGTTTCCCAAGTTCATTA